>MKEJ01087846.1:0-25162 GCA_001753735.1 Embelia ribes
AGGAATCAAAATCAAATATACAACTAAACAGATTCGAACCACGCATGGACTAAGGTGTCCGCATACGGAAAAGATGTGTCCGCACATGGACAAGGACCCGTCCGTACACGGACAACAACCTTTCTTCACACGGACAAAGAGATGAAAGTCTACAGACGCTCGTCCGAGCACGGACAAGGGACTGACCGAACACGGTCATGATCACATAATTAAGAAGGTTGATTTCATTGCCACGTCTCAAAGATTGCTAACATTATCTATACCGAGCTCGAATAGTATAAATAAATGGCCTTTCCAACAATCCAAATCATCCATTCTTCAAGTTCTCTCGTCTCTCTAAGCAATACCAACAAGCTCAAATTCTTTCATTTTTTATTCATATTTAGCTTGTAATATCTTATATTCGAGTGTTCTCATCTTCGATATTGTGCGAGTATAAGGATACATTTCAAATTCGGTCTTACATTATCCAGTTGTAAGGGTATATTTTAATTTGAGGAACTGTCTCAAATAGATTAATCAACACCTTTGAAGCTGATTGGTTATAAAGTTATCTTGGTAATAAAGGAATATCTAGCAACTCTTGGAAGAGTGGACGTAGTGATCAACTGATCTTTGGCCAAACCACTATAAAATTGGTTTTGATTTCTCTATCCCTTTAATCATTCGTACACTAGTTAATATTAGCATAAACTTTTATAGTGATATTTTTAATTTGAAAAGTTTTTAATTTATCCTCAAATACATTTCACCCCATTCCCTCCCTTGTATTTGCCTAAGGGACAACATAAAGAATTATTTTATTTAAAATAAAATAAGAAAACAATGATATATTTTATGTACTCGATATAATTTGATTAATTTTGTATTTTATTCTGTGTATAATCAGTGAAAAGTCCAATATGATAGTAAAATGAATATTATTATTTATTTTACAGTTAGATATTTATGTTGGTATTATATCCCATTTGATGATAATTATAATTCTTTTAACAAAAAAATATATAAAAGTAACTTCTTAGTTTTTACTCCCGTTAATATATAATTTTTTTTTATCAAATAATTTCGTTTTTGGCAGATTTACGAACATGTAAAATGAACCATGCATGTTAAAAACGTATATTTTTCATTACATGAGAATAATGTATGCCCATAGCATCTTTCACATGTAATGAGTTTTTAATCAATTTTAATACTTTTTACATGAAAATTGTTTCCATGGATCAAGTGAAATGCCAAACACCCCCTCTTACTAGGATATAGGTATTGGGTATACGTCGAAGTAGGAAGACTTGTGTCGAGTTTCAAAATTTAAGTCTTTATATACATACGATGTAATTTTGATTGTAGTCTTTCTATTGTTTAGTGAATTGATTTTGTGGTTGTGTAGTCCAATAATTTTTTACTCTCGATTTTGATAGGTTTTTTCTGCATTAAATTATGGTATCTTGTACATAGCATTTTTTATTTTTTCTTGTAGTTCGTATTTTTGTATTGGGGTCAAATTTAGTATTTTGTTTCCGTTGCAATGTGGAGACCGGCATGAGTGCGTAATCGCTATTTTCAATAATAGAAAGTGCCAAATGTCAAATAAAATTTTTAAATAAGTTAAATATATTTAAAAAAAATGTGGCTTAAACCTGGGGTTCAAAGGTGCATTAAATAAATTTACATGAAAAAAAATAAGGAATTGAATTGAAATTTTCAAATTATATAGGGACTATTAACAAGATCATGTTTCCAACCCTGCCAAGCGGGACTATTAAAAAAATTTGTTTATTTTTTCTAATTTTGCTGCTGATTTTTTTTTTATTATTATTGAACGTGGAAGAAAATCCATGTACGGTTTGGTCACCTGAGAAAATCTCTAGAGAATCGACTCCGAGGCTTGTCAACTATTTAATACAATTCAAAGAGAGAAAACTATTTTTGCTCAATTAATTTACGAAGTGACGGAAAAAAGGCAAGTCTTTACTGCGGTGTAATTTATGGACTATCATAATTTATGTACCAATTACATGTGTTACAACCTTGTGATATCACAAATTATTGCTAAGAATAAAATTTATTTTACCTGATAATTGCACAACGTCAAAGGGTATATGATATACTTAGGCAAATTATACAAGTAAGTACGCAGACAAATCTGACAAAATACAATATTATTATCCATATTCATACATAAAAATCTTTTCTTCCGAAGTATTCTCTAAACAAGAATAATTTTTCTCGAAATTTTTAAGAATTGCTGTATTTTCAGGATAAATTATTATAAATTGGGGACAACTTAATATTAGTAATTTAATTTATTTTTAATTAATATTAGTCATAGTAAATTGCTTTTAGTTTACAGTAATATTGCCCTCAAAACACGATAATTCTGTAAAAATAAAATAAAATAAAATAAAATCATGTACATTATAAGAGAAAAAAAATCTTGTATCGAGAGCAAATCCCTTATCTTCATACTTTTCACATAAGTTTGTTCCTAGTTTCTTCCCAGTTTCAAATGAAGGTCTAGAATTGGTCTAGATTTTAGAAACAAGAGATAATTGGTTAATTGCGGCTAAAAGGGGTGTGGAATTTGACCCAAAAAAAAAAAGGTGATGATAAATAGAATGTTTTACCCAACTTTTTTTTGAGTTATGAGAAAATTTTAGTCAATAAGATACAACCGTTTAAGTTATCAAAATCGTTGAAGTTCATCTTCCTATTATACCTAAGGGCAAAATTGGAAGTAAATGTGAAAAAACGCAATGTTGTTGAAAACATTATTATTAAATTTCAGATATCGAATAAATATAATTAAACCCATGATATATAATGTACTCGTCTCCTTAATATTAGCCGGTTCTTTTAGGGCCAGTTTGGGATTTCTTTTTTGCTGCTTGTTTCTATATTTTTTTCTTGGAAATTATAGCATGACGTATTTGCTAAACTCTAAAATATCTAATTTTAATAATTTACATCTGTTTTTCTAAGGGTGCTTTTGCAAGTAGCTTTAGGGATACTTTGAAAAGCCGTTTCTATTTTTTCTTTCATTAATTACTATAGCAATCTCAATTATATTTCTTATATCCCCCATGTATATATATTTTTACCTTATTATAATAGAAAATAATGTTTTATCAAATGCTACACTACTTATCAAAGAACTTTTAAAATTTATTCAATAAACTATAAGATTATACCCGCTTTTAGAATCAACTTACAAAAATAATTTTAAAAAACTAATTCTAAAAAGCACCAACATTCCAAAACTAGGCCTTTGTAGTAAGTAACGGGCTATCATTTAATATGGTATCAAAATGTTCGTTGGGGCATGATGCACCACTTGCTTCCGCACCGCTTGCGGGCAATAGTGATTATTGTATAAATAAGAATTGTCAAATTGAGTAAAGATTAAAATTGTTTGACATTGGATGCACATTTCGCGTTTTATTTCGATATTATGGATTTTTGTGTGCTTTTCAGGAATCGGTGTTTGTCGGGAGTTCGTGATCATAGAAGATATTCGGGTATTGAAAGTCGAAGATAAAAAAAACCAGACAAATCAATTAAACAGAAAAATTATTGAAGCAGAACAAACTATCCTAATTTTGAACATTTGGATCAATTCGATCGATCGATCGAAGTAGGCGGATTCAATATTGCTTAACGTTTAACAACTCTTGCTTGGTTCACACTCAAGCCTGCTCTTGCTATGCTAGCCTAGCAACCAATTGGTTCCTAATCTTAAAACATCTTTGTTAACACTCTACCTAGCAAGGACATAAGTCACATGAGTTTTAGTAGATGATGATTAGTGGTTCGTGATTATCACCAAAACCACACTCCATCTCAAAGACTTTCTCCCCTTTTTTGCTCTTGTCCAAGGGAATTCTACACTTGATTAGTTTTTAGTTTTTACTCTTTTTTTCTCTCTGCTTTCTCCCCAAATTTTCTTCTTCTTCTTCTTATTTTTATTTTCCTTTGGTTAATTTTGGATGCTGAAGAATAACTTGTAAATTTGTAGCAATTTGGTGTAGCATTTCCTAGCTCAAAGTTGTAATTTCATGTCAAATTTCTACGAAGGTTGTAAGTATAATTTCTTGCTTATTAAGTTGTTTAAAATTTTATTTACCATAGTTGTTATTTAAATTCATATAATATTTTCATTTTCATGTTTTAAATTATATGTTGGTGTGTTAATTTTCGGTATGATAGGCTAGTTTCAATCTTACCTAGGAGATGAAATAGGTTAGTCGAGGCTCCCGAAATCCTAATTGAAAAGAATGATTTTTATAGATTTTAATATAAACAATTGAATTTGTTTAGAAAATCTAGAAATTTTCAAAGCTGTCGGAAGTAAATTCAAAATCATCTAAGTGTAGTTATAGAGATTTGCAATATTTCGATGGCACACTAGGCAGAAATAAACCAGATAATAAATGTCCGTGATTTTCTTACCAAATTTAACCGGAACACATCTTTGTGGGTAATTTGGGGTGAAAACTAGCTTATCGTATTCCCCGTTATAGGCAAACCTTTTATCATTATTGTTATCATGTTAATTTTTTAGATTGCACTTTAGTTGTAGAACAATCCCTCTTCCGTATCGGAAAAATCTAATTAGCATTTAGGAGTAGAATTGACGTAATCAATTTAGATATAAAAAAATGAATTCTTACGATAGAATAGCGGGATTCGAATTTTCTTAGAATTTTCGTCATGTATAAGAGTCCTTGAGATTCGATATTAGGGTATTTACCGAGAAAACTACGACAGTTCCTTAATTCACTTGCTAAGTAATGAAATCTGCATATTCTAGGTTCAGTCAAAATTTTGGCATCGTTGTCGAGGATTCCCTTGTAATTGAGTGCTAGGAACGTTTAAATCACCATTCTTTTAGGCAAATTCTAATTCCAATAGCATGTAATTAGTGGAAGTCCAAAATTCCACCTCTTATTCGTTTACGGACGCAACTCTTAGAACAAGAGGCCGAAGCTAGTTCGTCCACACCGGCTTTAATGAGCAATCACGATGATGATGATAATAATCCTCTACTAGGATTTCATTATCCTGATGGTGGAAAATGTTTCAATAATCCTCCCATTCCTTCTCCTCCTTCCAATCTTCAAGGTGTGCCGCCTTCCATGGCCAGTCAACAAAATTCGTTGGGGAATCCACTTGAATTGTCCCCCATTCAATGGCAAGTGGTTGAAGCTTATATTACTAACGAATCAACCGCCTACACCTCCCGTTCATAATCTGACAATCCCGCCTATCAATCCTATCTATTTATCGGCGGAAGATGTGCTTCAACCTTTGAAAAGGTGCACACTGTCGTGTATTATTCACCCCAAAAATCAACTCGGGGGTTTCATGTTCAAGGTGGGGTGATCCGAACTCTTCCAAAGTTTAATGACTTGGATGTCGAGAGCGCTTATAATTTCATCAATAATTTCGTTACATTTTGCTCAACTTTCGGCGATCTATCCATTGAACTCGATATTGTATATTTACGGTTTTTCCCTTTTGTGCTAAAAAATAAGGCGAAAGCTTGGTTAAACTCTCATCCTCACTACTCTATCGATACATGGGATAAGATGCAAAAAGTTTTCTTGAACAAATACATTTCTCGCAAATTCACACATTCCACTTATCGAAATTTATATTTTCAAAATCCATAGTTTAATCAAAATTAACATAATCAAGCCACAGGAAATGCTAATGCGTGCAATATGAATAAATACATAATCAATATAATTTTCATATATATCATCACCTAAACATGCTTTCGTTCGCACATTGTTAATTGCTATAACAAAAAAATTTATATAACATCACAACAAAATATGTCATAATCACACCCTAATTACACAAATAGGTATACACACAACTCACAAATATATTCTTATTTTGTAAGCTACTCATATCTCAACTCGCACTAGAAGACTCCTGAGACACCTCACGAGAAAATCAAAATTTGCCTCTTTTTTACCCTACGGTTTGATCTACTAGATGAACGCTAATCAACACGCACCTATAGAAAAAAAGAATCTCTTCATCATGCGGAACAAGAATATGAAATTAGTTTCGACGAACAATAAGGTCTCGAAAACTAGGGAATAGTAAATGAATAAGATGAGAAGCTAGACTTACCTCATATCTAAGTCCTTGCTCTAAGGATCAAGAATATCCAATTTATTCTTCCGAATGAGTAATGGAATTAGATAATTTTGAGGCTTAAAGATTGAAGTTAACTAAATACTCTCACCATCTCTCTCTCTATTTCCGCTATTAAAGCAAAAGTGAGCACAAAGTTATCTTGATGTGACTTAAAGTTGTAAAGTGTCGTCAGGAAACAGTTGACTCATTTACAATAGTACACTTATTACTTCCAAACAGTCGACTAATTCACCTCAACTGAGAACAGAACTCCTTGGAATTTAACACATCTAATCAGTCGACTTATTCATCATGACAATTGACTAATTGGTAACAGTCGACATATATAGCTCAAACAGTCGTCTGTTTTACCACACCTGAGAGCCAGAACTACTTGGAATTTAATGCACCACAAATAGTCGACTTATTCCTCTTAATCAGTCGACTGTTTGGAATCAATCGATATATAAACCCTATCAATTGACTGATCCAACCCCAGTCTATTTTCAAATATAAATATACTATGACACTTAACACTTCCCAACTCGCAACACACAAATCCACAACTCCTCTCAACAAGATCACACAACAACACGTTTAAAACGCCACGCTATAAGTCACATTATGATCTGAATGCAACCCAGAAACACACAACAATGCTTATGCATTTACAATGCAATCTACAACTCATTATGTTACATTTTATCTAAATGCAACATGTATATATGAATACGTATTTTGAAAAAAACTAGCACAGAATTTCCGGAATGTTACAACTTTTCTGCAGAATATGTAAACTGTTTAATCAACTTGTAGGGTTGGTACTTAACATTAATTCATAATATACAATTCAATATCTAAATATATTCTAAAAGTTTGAAACCTCTAAAAAATTTTCTATTTTACAATATGAAAATACCCCTCCCATTATTACAAAATTACAACTATTTTAGTTGATAATATGAACCACGGAAGGATATTAATGTATTTAACAATATATATATATATATATATGACCACTTATCCAAAATTTTCCGTTTTAAAAGATATTGCGATAGATAATTATAGCAATAGTCCCCATAGTTTTAACAATAATTCTTTTTGGTTTACATGGTTTTACTTATAACAATAATAGTTTTCAGAGTATGAAAAATGGAAAAACTTGGCCATCAAAGTTTAAGACAAGTGATCTATTTGGTACCTTTTGTAATTTTTACTCATATTTAAAATTGTATAATACTCAAAATAGAAGAAAATATTAAAATTAAATATCATAAAAGATTAACTCACACCAAAATAAATAAAATATTGATCACTTCATATATTTTTATTATTTATAAATGGCTTTAAATTCATAATAAGAATTATAATTTTTAATGATTGTAAAAAAAAAATAAAGATAAAATTAAAATTTCATCCTCAAAGTTAACTTGCTTTAATTGAAACAATATTTAGATTTTTACACCCTAAGTAACGATTATTATAAGTATTATTAAGAGTTTAACTTAAAAGGCACATAAAGAGTTGTTCAAGATGAATATATATCATATTTCTTCATCTAATTTCAATATCAAATTTGACTTTCATAATTGCAATAGGAGAAAATATATGAGATCTTTTTTTGACTAAATTTAATATATTTAGAATTATTGACCCTATATTTTTAACACAATATATTTTGATGATAACCAAAATAATTCATTTAATCAATACTCGATTGTGTTACTAATGTCACGATATTGTTCTAATGTTTTTTTAAGTATTTATGATATCAAAATCAAGTATACAGATTCCAGCTCTACTTGGGCTCGCATCTGCACACGAACAAGAAAGCGTCCGAGTATGGACAAGGTGCATCCGCATATGAACAACCACTCATCTACACACGGACAGGAAGGTGAAAGCTCACGGATGTGTGTCCGAGCGCGGACAAGGCATCGGCTACATACAATCATGGTCAGAGAATTAAGAATATCGATTTCATTGCCATGTCTACACGATTGTTGCCATAATCCAGACCAATCTCGATCAGTATAAATAGAGGGTCTCTTCAACAATCCAAGACATTTAATTCTTCAAGCTCTCTCATTTCTCTAAGCAACACCAATAAGTTGTAGTTTCTTCATTTTTATATTCGTATTTAGCTTGTAATATCTTATACTCTAGTGTTCTTTTCTCCGATATTGTGAGAGTATTAAGATATATTTCAAGTTTGGTGTTACATTATCCATTTGTAAAGGTATATTCTGAGTTGAGAGGTTATCTCAAATAGAGTAATCAGCACTTGTAAAGCTAATTGGTAAAGGTATATTCTAAGTTGAGAGGTTGTCTCAAATAGAGTAATCAGCACCTGTAAAAAGTGATTGGTTATAAATTTGTCTCGGTGATAAAGGAATCTCAAGCAACGCTTGAAAGAGTGGTCGTAGAAGATCAACTGATTTTTGGCCGAACCACTATAAAACTGATTTTGCTTTCTCTATCTCTCTTATTTTTGTACACTCATTAATATTACTGTATAAATTTTTATAGTGGTACTTTCAAATGTTAATTTATCTTCAAACACATTTCACCGCACTCCCTCTTGTGTTTGCCTAAGGGACAACAAGATTTTTTTTTTACAGATTTTTTTTTTATTTAAAAAAAATTATATGTTTATTAGTTGGTATGTTATTAATAGCATGTAATCAGCACGTTATACGAATTGTGTGAAAATATAAATTGTTAGTTTATAATTTTCTTTACTGGTTTATGACATGGTGACATTTTAAGAGTATTGGACGAAGAAGTTTAATAAAATATTTTCAATGCATAGGACAAATAATTTTATTTGTTTTTAGGAATATAGGATTCTTTATCATTTTATATTTAATAATATTTAGAGCAATTCTATTATGGTAATATTTTTTAATAAAATAAAATAATTTAATAACTTTTATTTTTTTCAATAAGTTTAGATTGATAAAATTATATGACAATTTTATTATTTGTAAATATTAAATTCATGGAATACATGTCAATTAATTATGCGGACAAAAATAGAGCGAAAATAGTTGAAGGAACAACTTTTATATTTTCAACATAAACAAATTTTTATATTTTTAGTTATAATATTCATCATTTTGTCACCGAGCATAGAATCAATTTTGGTATATGTTTTCAATAGTTAGGTTTAGAGAAATTTTATTATGGTAATATTTACAAATAAAATAATTTATTTTAAATAATATTTCTTTTGCAAAAGTTTTTTATTTTTGGTAAAATTTTATTATGATAAAATTTCATTTAGAAATTTTAAATTTATGATATATATGTCAACAGGCTATACAAAACTGTGTCAACTATTTCCTATTTGTTAAGGATGAAAGAAGAGTAATTTTCGAAAATAAACAATAATTGGTTGATAAGTTAAAAGGGATAGCGTATATAATGGAATATTGTGCCTGATGACTGATGAAAGCAGTCAACAGATGAAGATGATTCGACTTTGGTAACCATCTAGGAAGATTGTGCCTGATGACTGATGATATGATGAGTTCTTAGATCTCGGGGATAAAAGACCAAGATTGCGAGTTTTTGGAGCTCGGAGATAAAAAAACCAACATGGCAAGTTGATTGAATATTGGGGATAAAAGATCAATTGAAATCCGAGGTATTGGAGCTCTTGTGTGGTGTGATACCAATAAATGGTTTTGGATGTTGGAAGATAATGAGAATAGTGAGTAGGAAGAACAGTTACCTCTATTACAAGATTCTGAAGAGTCAATAATGTTGGTGATATTGACAATATCTCTCACTAATAGATATCGGATACGATATTCTCGCCAGGTGTAGAGGGGGAGAATTGATGGTGAGATGTCACCATTAAAGATAAGAGGTCCACACCTAGTGGTTAGTTGATGGTGATAGCTAATGTGTGGTTTCACGTTGAATGTAAATGCATGATTCATGTAAATGTATAAGTATATATAGAAGTGCATGAGTGCACTTAAAACACACCAAAAAGGAGGAGAAAAAAAAAAAGAGAGCAACAATATTTGCTATGAGTGCTTTTCTGTTAGTAAAAGAGTTGTGAGTGAGTGACAAAAATTGTGAGAATATTTATAATAAAATCTATCCCCTTTTTGTGGTTGTAGGCAAAATTGGTCGAATCACATTAAAATTTGGTGTCGTTAATATGCTTGTTTGATTTTTTGCACCCCAATAATACTTTCATTCTCGCGTGGATACTCTCACTCCGGTTAGAAAAAAAAGATAAGGAACATCTCTATCATTTTACCATTGCCGAAGTAAAATACTTTTAAACATTTAAAATTATGGATATAAAGTAAATAAGTTACTTTAAAAAATATATTCATAATTAATTATACAAGTAGTATGAAGAAGAAAAAAATTTGTTGACATGCTTCTTGTCAACTTGAAAGATTGTTCTCATAGTGTTAATTCTCAAATTTTATAATTTTTTGTGATGAATTTGTGGCAGTCTCATTTTTATTATTAGTATTCTTTTCCTATGCACACTAATAAAATACGAATTTATAAATAAACTATTATCACTTTTTCTTTAAAAAGATTCAAGACAAAAATTGTAGAGAATAATTATACGAATATATGTAAAAATATTTTTAAATGACTTATATTAGGCCACACATTTTTATTTAAAAAATATTTTGAGCTTCAAAATAAGATTTTAATTTTAATATATGAAATTTGTTTTTAATTGTTGTGAGGTAGTGAATGCATTAATAACGTTCAAAATAACAAATTACTTGTTTTATTTTTTATGATCTTTGAGCAGGTGAAAAATTAATGTAATTTCAGGGCTCACAAAAAAGTAAGTGTTGGAAGAAAAAAAAAAGTTGTCTTCATTAGCCTAAATTAAAAATTTTTAATTATGAATTTTGAATCCAAAAAAATATTTTTTGACATATAATATTTAAATATTTTGCTTTACTTTGCTTTTCAATTATCTTTATTAAACTAACACGCAAAGAGTGTATGCGTCTACTTGTGCATAAAAATTTAAAGTTTCATGAATTGGAAACGGAGGGTTGCGTAACTACAAAAAAATAAAGGCATTGAAAGGGAAAATCCGCTTCAATTTTCGTTCCAGAGGTTGAAACGGATACTGGAACGGATGAGGCATTGCAAATTGGAACGGACAAATTCCGTTTCAATTTGGAACAAATACGCGTTCCAAAATTTGTTCCAGAGTAATCATATTATATTCAAACTTTGGAATGGTACTCCATTCTAATTTGGAACGAATATTACTCCGAGGTTAATTACTTGCAAAATTTGTGAACTCATATACGCCACTCACAAATTTAGAATTTAGTTTTCCCATTAATACCTTTATATACTTCCACGGTCTGTCACTATTCATTTTTACCCTATACGTGTTTAAAAATTATTTTGATTATTTAAGTAAAATTTATGGTTCCTAATATTCATGCTGAAATTTAAAAACAAACATGTTTATTTAACTAAAAAATGAATATAAATATGATTACACTTTCGGCGCCTATAGCATGGTAGCGCCCCAATATAGAACGCGAATAACAGTGGCCAGAAAAATTGATTTCGCCAAGCACAACAATGGCCGGAAAAATTAATGTCACTAGAAAATCAATCAAAATATCTAACATAAAGAAGGCCCTAATAACTCACAACAACGTTGATTATACCGGCATCCGAAGGCCAAGTCCCAAATTTTAGAACAGGTAGAACATATGTAGCTGAAATTTCGTTTGTATTTGGTATTTTATGGATATAGGTATGCGCATAGTTGTGTTTTTGAAGAGGATATTTCAGAGTTTTTGAAACAGTATTTAGAACGGTTTTTAGAACATTTTATTTGGAATGGATATTGGAACGAATACTTGCAACGGAGTTTGATATGATTAATTTAAATATTAATTTTTGAATATAATGGAACGGATTTTGAACTGGAAATTTGAAACTCGTGTTTTTCCATTCCAAAATCCATTCCAAAAACTGGCGCCAAATTTTTCTGTTCATTTTTGGAACAGACATTGAAACGATTTTTATCCGTTCCAAATTTCTGTTCTAAATTCTATTTATGGGTCAAAATTTTGATCTTGTGTCCCAATTTCTGTTCTAATTTGGAACAAATTATGATCCGTTCCAATTACTCCTTGTCAATACCCCTCTTTTCTTATGGTGCGTTGGAAATAATTAAAATTATTTGAGACCTTCTCAAGCCCGACGATGCCAGATACCTTCATCCCATTTTTATTAAGCAGGTAGACAATTTTCGAGACGATTTATAGTTAATTTGGATCGAAGTATTTTACTCGGGAGAAGAATAAAAAGAGAAGACATGAATATTTTCTCAAATAATTGATGTAATGTTTAGAACAAATAATAACACAGGCAACAGTTTAATGAGATTGTATAGCTAATAGCATGCATACTATAAAAAAGAAGCACTAATGATTTCTCAATACATCAATTTTATGTTTATAAACACACATTTATTACAAGCCACACTATATTCACATTTGTTCCGTTCTCGTTTTTCTATTTAGTCATGATACACACTACACAAACTATTACATTATGCTAACACTAACAAAAAATGCAATATCTGAATTGCTCGGTTGGTGGTGCAATTTCTGCAATCAAATATAGTTGCACTCTCTTTAATCTACTTTCCACCATTCCTGAGAAAAAAATTGTGAAAAAATAGTAGAATTAATATAGCAACACAACCTTGGGCAAAATGGTAAAATAAAAACCTGTTTATTAATCCGAGAAACCTGGTTCCGCATAAAATATGCAACCAAACAAAGTCGACTCTAAATTTCCTCAAAAAATACCACATCTGTACCAAGTAAACCAAACTAGACCCAAGTAAATTGAAGTAACGAGTTTTTACTTTGTCGATATCGAATATTGGCCTCAAATCTGAGGCAATGGGACAACGGCTTCGAAAGCTTCAACTAACATAGACACTCGTCTTTTCCTAGCCGGAGTCAATTTAGTCACAATATGCTGAACTGCATAATCCAACATCCACTCCTCGGCTTTTTTCCTCTCGTCCGCCAGTTGATGTTTCAGATCAACTTTTTCTTCTTCCTGCCCCGATTCAAATGGTAGATGATGTGGCGCTCGTGGGTTTGATCTCCTTGCTTTCTCGAGTGCCTTGATGGATCTCTTCAAAAGGATCATTTTCTTCAACTTGTCCCAGTTCCTAGGCTTTTTCTCCTCTAGAAGCTCCTGATCTGCTGATATGTCGCTAGCGATTGACAGGGTATCGGATGAGTCATCTTGAATATCCGGGACAAGGATCTCCTCAATCGCATCTCTCACAAGCTTAACAGCATCACTCTTGCTAAATTCAACCGTTCGATCTTCATTAACCCTTTCTTGATCAAATGTTGAATTTTCACGGGGAGATACTTCATTATAGTCTTCACCGTAGAGGTGCTGGTTTTCGACCTTTACAGCTACGTCGGATACCACGTGCTGGCATAGCAGATGCCACATCTTCATGTGTTTTTGTTTGTCGGATTGTGTCTTGTTTGTTAACTTACCAATGCCTTTAAATTCAAATATTCTTTTCTCGTTTCCTTCAGAAGTTTTCGATTCGCCTGATGGATCACTTCCCAACCCATCAAGTTTCTTATCTCTAGATGGTGATGGAGATACCTTTCATCGATAAAAGAAAAACAACGTAAATTTCTTAAGCAAATGAATCGAGTGAAAAGAAAACTGGTAGTAAATCAAGCGTAAAAAGTAGAACTTACATCAGATTTTTCATCAGTTATTGCAGAATCATCGTTCCCATCATCAATCTTCTGAGCGAAAATGTTTTTCAATTTTGCAACTTCGGTACGTTTGGACTTGGGAAATGTCGCTGGACTCTTCATTTCTTCTGTTGGTGGGACCACTGTTTCAAATGCTTTTACTAGAAGTTCCACTTTTCTCTTCTGTTTAGGTGCCAGCTCACTAACAACTTTGCGAAGTGCAAAATCGAGCATCCACTCTTCGGCACTTCTCTTCTCATTCGTCATTTGGTTCCTTAACCGAACAACTTCACCCTCAGGATCAAGCTTTAGTGGAAAAAGTTGTGGCTTTTTTGGGTTGAAATTTTTAACCTTTTCAAGCTCCTTAACAAACCTCTGTAGAACAATCCACTTCTTGAGGTTAGTCCACCTCTTGGGTGCTTGCTTTTCGGATCTCTTTTCTAGTTTTGATTCCTTTTTCTCCATTTCTGATTTCGGTTCTTGAGCAGAACCAAATGCTGCTCCTTCTTGGGTTAACGACATCTCGTACAAAGCCTTATTGGTGCTATAATGTGTTGGATCTTCTTTAGTGGAACCAAAGGAGTTGAAGATTTGAGATCCCCAATCTTCGTCTTGTTTCTTCTCTACAAGCTCTAGCTCGGAAACAGTTTCGCTAGTGGTTGATTGGTCATCAGATGATTGGTCTTGAACTTCGGGGAGAAGAATTTTCTCGATTGCCTCACGAACCATTTTGATGGCAAAAACCTTTCGGAGCTCGACCTCTTGACTTTCCATGTCATCACTTTCTGATCCTGTATTGGCATCACTTGCACTTTCTTCATTTCCATTTTCGTTTTCATTTTCTTTCGTTTTCCCTTCGTCCGCTAGGCCTGCCACCATCTGTTGATGTATCAAGTGCCACATGCTTATATTCTTCGGTTTTGCAAACCTCGCCTTGAATGCTCGTAGACGGTTCTCAGTTTCAGAATCAATGACAGGACCATGCTTCAAATCATTGGGCATTGGCCCTTCATCAATTTCCAGCTGTTCGCTTGTTGAATCTGAGTAAATGCAAGAATCATCTTAAGAACACGTGCTCAAAAGTCATAAAGCTTGAAATTAAGTCATAATGTTAGGGCCTTATATTGTGTTTGGAACAACTGATCTAAAACAAAGATTTTGCTGATTCTTCAAACAATGGTAGCATGACCAACATGCAAAATCGAATATATATTCTATTATATAACCTAACTACTAATTATGACAGGTATTGAATATCCACATCCTCGTGAAATCAAATCCCTTAAGAAAAATTAAAATTCTTACCAGTGAGAGAGATTTCTTGGCTAACTCTCATCTCCAACGAGTCAATATCTACATTCTCAACCTCTCCATCCTTAGTAAATTGTTCGATCGTGCCATTATCAGAAGATGAAGAAGCGACTAATGATTCTTCGCTATCATCTTTATTACGGTTGTTAATCACATTATCAACCTCCTGAGATTGCTCGTTCAAATTAGATTCATCTTTTAGTTCTCCTTGATTCACATTCTTCTTTACAAGCACCTACAATCATTAAACGAAAGCTAGAAACTCATCTACTATCAAGCATAACATGTTATAGAACTAAAATTATCCAATTATTGGCAAGTGCAGTAATAAAGTTCACTTACATTGGATTCATCTTCACCAACCGACGAATTCTTCGTCTCTTCATCAATAAAGTCTTCTCCCTTATCGGCTACAATATGATCTCCTTCATTCCTAATACCTTTGAACTTGGGAAACGACAAAGGGCTTTGTTCTCCGTCGAACGATGGGACCACAGTTTCGTATGCCTTTATCAGAACCTCAACCTTCTTCTTCTGAGTCGGAGCAAGTTCGCTAACAGCCTGTTGAAGTGCATAATCTAGCATCCACTCTTCGGCACTTCTCTTAGCATCCAAACCCTTACGCCTCAAGGACACTCTTTCGTCTTCTTGGTTGGGCCCTACAGGCAAATTTTGTGGGTTGATCTTCCTCACTTTCTGGAGCTCCTTAACAAATCTCTTCAAAAGTATCAGTTTCTTCAAGTTACTCCAGCTCTTGGGCGCTTTGCTCTTGGTGTTCTCCACTTGTTGAAAATCTTCACTATGGTTTTGTTTCTCTGTAAGCTCTTGTTCGGATGGAGCATCGCTGCAAATTAACATTTCATCGGGTGATTGATCAGGTACTTCCGGAAGGAGAATATTCTCAATCGCTTCTCGCACCATTTTAATGGCATGCATTTTCTGTATCTCAAAATCTTGATTCCCCGTCTCCTTATCTTCAATAGCCATGTTTTGATTCCCTGTTTCCTTATTCTCGCTACTCATTTTTTGCGACTTCGTTTCTTGATTTCCTTGTCTTTCTGCTAGACCCGATACCATTTGCTGGTGTATTAAGTACCACATGCTCATCCCCTTCCTTTTCCCATCCCCCAACTCATTGTTTTTCACTATTTCATCATCACCGATGGGTTCGGATATTGATTCATCTCCTTTAGCCAACTTTACTTTACTTTTACTATAGCCAACTTTGCTATTTTTCCCCTTTTTCTGACCCTTAGAATCTTTGCTAACGACCAATTGCCTCATTTCAGTATCCTTTAGTGAGTCATTGATACTATTTTCCCTCCCCGAGGACTGAGTTCTAACACCCTTTTGGGTCGTTGAAAAACGCCGTCTTTTTGATAACAAGCGCTTTATAGGAGGAGTAGAAGAATGATTATGATGACCATGAAGAGAACAATACGAGTACGTACAAACCCTTAAGGCCGAAATCTTTTCCGTCTCCCTCTCCTCAGGCTCGACCTCGACGAGAGGAAGCTTCGAGTCCTTGAGAGTAGACGAACACGTCGCCCTAATCACTCCCTCGCCCTCGGGTGCTCGAGGACAGCTCATCTCTTGAGAGCCCTTCTTGGACTTGCTCATCAAAATCCTCAAAGTTCTCATACTGGTGTTCCTCTTAAAACTAGGACTAGCTTTCGATTTCGATTTTGTGTTTTGTAAAATGGGTTTTTTCTCGTCATAGCTAACGGTACTAGATTCGGAATCGGTGAGATTAATTACCTGATTGATCATCTTCTTCTTCTCTGAAGAACTAGTGGCTTTTAAGTAATTTTTCCTTGATCTAGGGTTCTTCAATCTCTCTCTCTCTTCACTAGATGAGCTCAACCCATTAGCTGATGAGCTTGAAGAAGCTGAATCTGATTCAATTTCAACCTGCTGATTCATTAATTATCAGAAAATTTAAGAAAACCAAATCCAGGGTTTTTTCTTTATTTTTTTCAGTGATTTATGTCAAATCAAGCAATCTTCTAGATTTCTCCACAGGTTTTGCTAAAAGATTATTCTTTTCAGATGGGTATTATTTGGATAGTAAAAATTTATTGTTTTTACAACTGAGTATATGAAAATTTTAGAATCATCAAAATCAAAAATTGGGAACTGCATAAATGAAACTTGCCTGGGAAAATTTGGTGGATTTAATGGAATTTGAAGATGAGGTGGCAAATTGAGGTTGACTTGGTTGTGAGATTTCGTCACCTATGAACAAGTCAACTGATTTTTGAATTAATCAAGTTTCGACCCGATTCGAAAATGGGTTAAAATCTGATTTCTTTGACAGTGTCGTTGATCTCAAGCTCTGTTTCTCCCCTGTTTCTCTGTTTTCAAAATCATGAAAACAGTTTTTCCAGGTTGAAATGTGTGTGGTGTTTTGTGAAATGGGTAAAGAGAGACTTGAGTTTGCTCCTTAAAATGGGAATTAATTAAATGGAATTAAAAAGAGAGAGATTTATAAATGTTGGACTGGACTAGTTGTTTTTTCTAGTTGTAAATTTCATTTAATTTTCCAGCCACTCAGTTTTGAATTTTGGCTGAGATTTGAGTGTGATTCTTTTGACTTGGACAATATAGCTGTCTTGACCTGGCTTTGGTTTAGTGGGTAACTAATTTTTTTGGTCTTTTCTTAAAGCTATTTTTGGTGTTATTATGTTTGTGACATTTAATTATGCAACTAAAGTAGCATTTTTTTTGTAGCATACTTTGATAAAAGTATCTAGAAGATAATTAAAAATGTAAATTTGATGATGAGTTTATGCCAAAAGTACTATCAACACTCTACATTTTTATTTTTTTTTTGTGCTATGTGTTTTTGTTTTGTACACTGAGTTGTTACAATTTATAAACTTCGGTTTCTAATTTTTTTATTTAAAGATTAGACAATTCATAATTTAAGTTTATTTGTTATTTTAACTTGATGCATCTTTTTTTTTTTCCCCCAATAAAAATTAAACTCACTTACTTACTTAAAGCTGCAACCATGAGAACTAGTGGATTTTTACAAGATAGACATCTAATTATCAAAAACTATTATTTTCTACAATCCTCTTAAGTTTGTAGGTAGGGGATTTTAGTTATTGTAGTGAGAGTCCATTGATACGTGTCCTAAGCCTAACCTAGCCATAATCCATTAGTTTTTATTTTGGTATAAATTTTTCCATCATCAAGTTAAATGGATTTTTACTAGAAGAATTCGAGTAAGAAAATAAATTTCTTTTTATTTTATATATATATATATATATATATATATATTTGGTATCAAAGCTTTATTTTTCTTTTTTCGTTTTACTGAAATAAAATTAATATCCACCCGCCAGTTGCGGGTAACATAAATGGGCCACTAATCAGTGATATGTTTGCAGTCATAGCCCAAGCAGATAGGCCCACGAAACGCGTTTCAATAATTTCAGCTTGTATTCAGTACAATATGTTTGGCTCTTCCATTAAATTTTGGTTCTTAAATAAAAGGTTTGTTCTTGTAGGGAAAAAAATATATATTTGGTGTCATAATTGTGACAAATAATGTTATTTGCAGCAGCAACAATTAATGTTATTATAATGAATATACAGAGATAGAAGATGGGCAAAGTTTTTTTGTGTACATACCAGTTTCATGCATTGACTACTAGTAGAAAGATTAATTGTTAAAATTTTCAAGATATTGTTAATCTGTTATCTCGTAATTGACAATAGATGATGAATGGTGAGATAATAACAACTCAATGCTTATCGAATTTTGGAAAATTCTTGAAATATTGATTAAATCGTTTGAGATTGATTCAACATTTGCACCGGCTCTTTATGGGTTTCGGTCATTTTTGGTTTAGTTTTTGGTTCATCTCGTGATTTATCAACTCTAACTTCAGATGGTACAACCTCAGCTCCCATATATAATATTGGTATTGTTTCAAAAATAAGTGTGAAACAGAGTTTTTGTGACTTTAAATCAAAATCTGATGAATTGCTTTGTGTAATTTGAGGTTCATAACCTTTCTTGTCATTATAAGCTACGCATAACAACCTTTATATAATTGCAAACATATTATTGTGTAAAGCTAGCGCGTCGGTGGTAATACTTTACACATTTATATTCTTAAAATTGCAGTGAATGTATTTTTAAATATGATATTGAAACAACATTAATATCAAATATTGATGCATTGCAACTGAAGGGCTTGAGAAGAGTTTTACTTGAGTAACAACTTATTATTTATACGCACGCAAAAAAAAAAAGTAATAATAATAAATAAATAAATAAAGAGAAGAGAAGAGAGACATTATCTTATTGAAATTCTGGAATATGATGTTAGCCAACTATGTTTTGGAGAAATTAGACAATTTCAAAACTGAGATGGGTTTGCTAAGTATTCTTTTAAATATCAAATATTTAAGGGGACATATTATAGCATCATCCGTTTTTCTAATTTAATTTATATATATCACTTTTTATAAATGGCTCATACTAGTTCTTGTATAAATTTTGTTAAAAATTACTAGAACAGTTATATATATTACAATAAAGTATAACAATATATTTTTCCTAATTTAACTAGTATTTATAATTTTGGTGGAATATTTTTTTCTTTTTAATAGAGAAAATTGATAATATTAATTTTTCCATTGAGAAATTAACTATAACGTTTCTGTAAAATTTTGTAAAAATACAGAAAACTAGTAAATGTGAGACAATTATATTTAAATTTTTTATATTGGAGAAATCAGATTGGAAAAATAGAAATGTCGGCAGTCTTATAAAGTCACCATTTATTTATCAACCAATTTTTTAATCATTTCCGACAGTAAACAAAATCGATTCATTTTCCATTCTAAATTCTTTTATTAGAGAAATCAAGTTGGAAAAATAGAAATGCAAGCTGCTAATAAAGTCAAAATTTATTAAATAACCAATTGTTTTAGTTATTTCAGGCCATAAACGTATCGAATCGTTTCCCTTCAAATTATATTTCCAGTTTGTTTTTTAAAACATCCAAATTCCTCTGTTTTATCTCTTTCCCTTCAATCCAAATCAATTATATTTACAACTATATATACATATATATTATATAATATTGTGTATGTATTGATTCATCCCATGTGAATGCAGATGGATACGTATGAGTCGTCACCGTAACGAAATCGTTATCTCGAACCCAATCCGATCTCATCCCATTTCCCAATCTCTCTCTCTCTCTCTCTCTCTCTCTCTCCTCTGTTTCCATATTTTCTGGGCAAAATCCATTGATTTCTCAGTTGGCGCAGATACGAATTTGAGCAACCCTAAAATTTAGAAACCCTAAATTTGTGGGTCTTTGGAAATCCTAGTTTTGGCGCTTAGAGGTTAGCATCTCTCTGTTTTTGTGCCCCTTGTTATTTTATTTCCCCTGTATTAGGGTATTTATTATTGAGAAGAAATTGTATTGTTTGTTGTTTATTAAATTCATTTTAGCTGTTTTTTTTTTGTTTGCTGTTCATTTTATTAATAATTTATTGAAAAGTCTCTGCTTTTCCCCCAAATTAGAGTGCCCATTATCGAAAACTCTATATCTATTGATTTATTGGAACCCTAGCTGATTTTCTACCCAATTTGTCGAAAAATCTTTTCTTTTTCCCGAAAACAGAGCACCCGAATCGGAAAAACTGTGTTTGTTGATTGAGAATAAAAAAAAGGGTAAATTGAACCAAATTATGTCCTTCAGCTGACTTTATCATAAATCTACCACTTGTCCAGATCATCATTTTATCGATTTAGTGGAATTTCTCGGTAACGGCTGATAATTAGCTAGTCTAGATTTCAAAACCTAATTGTTAAGGAATGGATATAAGCAATGAAGCGAGTGTTGACTCATTCTCGATCGGTCCTTCATCCATCGTGGGCCGTACAATCGCTTTCCGGATCTTATTCTGCAAATCGATGGCACAATTAATGCATTATTTCTTCCGTCTATTATCGTACTATTTTGGTAGAGTTAAGTACCATTTGAAGACCTATTTAACTCCCCTTATCTCGTGGCTCCACCCTCGAAACCCTCAAGGGATTCTCTTACTCGTAACAATCATTGCTTTCTTGCTAAAACGTTTCACGAACGTGAAAACGAGGGCTGAGTTGGCATACCGTAGGAAATTCTGGCGTAACATGATGAGAACGGCATTAACCTATGAGGAGTGGGCCCACGCAGCTAAAATGCTCGAAAAAGAAACCCCGAGGATGAATGAGGGTGACCTCTATGATGAGGAATTGGTGAGGAACAAGCTCCAAGAGCTTCGTCATAGACGGCAAGAGGGTTCATTGAGAGATATAATGTTTTGTATGCGAGCAGATCTTATACGGAACTTAGGTAACATGTGTAATCCAGAGCTTCATAAAGGCAGGCTCCAAGTTCCCAAGCTGATAAAGGAGTATATCGATGAGGTGTCAACTCAATTGAGAATGGTATGCGATTCGGACTCAGAGGAGCTTCTTCTGGAAGAAAAGCTCGCTTTTATGCACGAAACAAGGCACGCTTTTGGTAGGACGGCTCTACTTTTAAGCGGTGGTGCTTCATTAGGAGCTTTTCATATAGGTGTGGTTAAGACTTTGGTCGAACACAAGCTTTTGCCACGTATCATAGCGGGGTCGAGCGTGGGATCCATTATGTGTTCTGTTGTTGCGACTAGGTCTTGGCCTGAGCTCCAGAGCTTCTTCGAGGACTCGTGGCACTCGTTGCAATTCTTCGACCAGATGGGAGGCATTTTTGCCGTTTTTAAAAGAGTTATGACCCGAGGAGCAGTTCACGAGATAGTACAATTACAAATGATGTTGAGACACCTCACTAATAACCTTACTTTCCAAGAGGCTTACGATATGACTGGAAGGGTTTTGGGAATTACAGTTTGCTCCCCAAGGAAACACGAGCCTCCGCGGTGCCTCAACTACCTAACTTCACCACATGTTGTGATATGGAGTGCGGTGACAGCTTCTTGTGCTTTCCCTGGGCTTTTCGAGGCACAAGAGCTAATGGCAAAGGATCGGAGTGGGGAAATTGTGCCATATCATCCACCGTTTCATTTGGGTCCCAATGAAGTTTCAGGTTCATATACACGAAGGTGGAGAGATGGGAGTTTGGAAATTGATTTGCCGATGATGCAATTGAAGGAGCTTTTTAATGTGAATCATTTTATCGTGAGCCAGGCTAATCCTCATATAGCGCCTTTGCTTAGGATGAAGGATATTGTGAGAGCTTATGGGGGTAACTTTGCAGCTAAGGTGCGTTTGATAATTGGTTTATGTTTTCAATTTCAATTGATCTTTTTCCTTGTTATTATTATCCGCTCAACGGCTTAATGTTTTGAAAATTGCAGCTTGCTCATTTGACGGAGATGGAGGTAAAACACAGATGCAATCAAGTCTTGGAACTTGGTTTTCCACTTGGCGGCTTGGCGAAACTCTTTGCTCAGGATTGGGAGGGTGATGTCACCGTAGTCATGCCTGCTACCCTTGCTCAGGTACATAACATCCGATTTATGTAGTAGAATTTTGTTGCATGTAATGTGTTATTTCACGTGTTGTCTAGTGTCTGTCTGTGTGTGTGTGTGTTAATTTCATTTTCGTTATTTTGGGAATGGGAACATTGTAGAGTTTTCAAAATATAGAAATTTTTGCCTCGTCAAGGATCAAAGCAGGATTCTAGGTTTGTTGATACATGAAGGTTGAAAGAAACGGTGAAATGTATGTTATCCTTTTTTAATTACACCGTGCATTCAGTCTCCATAAGATTATAAGCTCAATCATTTTGATGAGTGTGAGGTCATGTTTAACTAAATTGAATAATCGAAACTGGTGAAGTCTAAGGAAAGAGGGTTGCTGCGGTCAATTTTGAGCTGTAGGATTCTGCAACTCAATTATGAGCCGCAGGATATTGATCCCATAGTCCAAATTTTTTTAATTTATAATTTAAAAAATAAATAAATAATACTGTAAAAAAATCTGGACCATTGGATCAAGATCCTGCGGCCCAAAATGAGCCGCAGGGTGCTGCAGCCCACCACTGAGCCGCACAAACCCTGTCCCCGAAGTCTAAAGCTAAATTAGTGTCGAATTTTCTGCAGGCATTGAATGCTTTTCTTTTGTCATCTTAATATCTATGTTTCGTACACTTTTATTTTATACAAATAGTTTTTTTTTATTTACAGTACTCGAAAATCATACAAAACCCGTCTCATGTGGAGCTACAAAAGGCCGCCAACCAAGGGAGAAGATGCACGTGGGAGAAGCTGTCAGCTATCAAAGCCAACTGTGGGATTGAGCTGGCGCTCGATGAGTGCGTAGGTATTCTCAACCATATGCGCAGGCTCAAACGCTCCGCCCAACGAGCCGCGGCCACTTCGTCTCACCATGGCCTATCAACTACCAGGCGATTCAACGCCTCAAGACGGATCCCATCATGGAACTGCCTGGCCCGCGAGAACTCCACTGGGTCCCTTGATGAGGACGCCCTCGCCGATGTAGCTACCTCGTTCCACCAGGGATCTGTGGTCCCCACCATGGGTGTCAGTGGGCTGAGCTCACGCTCCCCACGGAATATCCACGATGGAAGCGATAGTGAAACCGAGAGCGTCGATTTGAATTCAAATTCTTGGACGAGGTCTGGAGGACCTCTGATGAGGACCACCTCGGCTGATAAATTCGTCGATTTTGTCCAAAATTTGGATAGAGGGTCGATGGGTCATTCGAGTACTTTTTCGGGTCCATATTACCAGAGTTTGAGGGTGACCACACCCGATAGAACCTCCGACACTGAGATTGAACCAAGAGAGCTTGGTAACCGGATTAGTGGCTCAAGCATTATGGTTACCCAAGGGGATCTGTTGCAGGCCGAGAGGATACAAAGTGGAATCATTTTCAATGTAGTGAGAAGGGAAGATTTAACCCCTTCGATTACTAGTAATGATTCCCAAAACAATACACCATCTCCTAATTCTGTTGCCGAATGTGTGCAGCTTGATTGTCTGGATAAAGAAATGGATGTCAGCTCAGCGTCCGATGATGAGGAACGTGATATGGAAGAGAGATTTCAAAATGAAGATGATTCCGTTTTTTGAAACAAGGGTCTGTTGGGTTCGAATGGTTATTTTAGCGCCACATAAGCACGGAGAGTACGTTGTTTACGAAAGATTATAGAACCCAAGCTTGTAGTCGAACAGAGGAAACCAGATTGAAGCATTGGTGTAATAATATGTTGTGCATTGTTGTAATAATATGTTGTGCCATTTTGTAATCTTATTCGGTTGATTGTGTTATTGTTGTTTTATTGAACTGCTAGTTGAATTGTGGTGTTCTAACTATTTTGGTTAATGTAAATAATTATATCTTACATGGGTTCAATTGAAAGCTTAACTTGGGATCATCTTAATCCTTTTGACATTTTCGTTTGCCTCTGTTTTTATCAATTGTTAATAGTAATGCTAGATTAGCCAAAAAGTCTACCAAAAAAACTCTTAAGAAGTTCTAAGTTTTAAGTTTTTTTCTTTTATAAGTTGGACAATATCTGACTGTTTAGTTTTTAAGCTAGATTTAAATATTATTTTAACTTAAATAATGTGAAAATTTAGATTAGATGAATCTATTTTTTTTTTGGACATAAATAAGTTAGTTTATTTACTTACACATTAGTAACCAAATAAACCGTATATATAAAATATATTTTACTAAATAAAATTTTTGATACAACTAAAAATAACAAGTTATGACACATCAATATCATGTCAGCTATAAGAATTTTGGGTAGAAGTAAAATGTGAGTTTAAGCATTTCCCATTTTTAAAATATTTGTAGGATTCTCATTTAAGGTGGTAATTGCCGAAGCGGTGCATGTATTTGTGTCAACATTATAAATTTTCGGACATTTTTTTTTTTACAATTT
>MKEJ01087849.1:0-2500 GCA_001753735.1 Embelia ribes
TCTTTTCTGCGTACTCTGATATAGGTAGTGCTTTTGGATTTTTCATTTTCTTTTCTTTAAAAATGGATCAGGCTCGTGTCCCTCAGTTTTATGAGATTTGGGATGCGACAAATCCAAAAGCACTTGGATTGATCGGAGCCACTGGAATTTTGGTTCCAAACACCTCGGGACAAAAACTTCCAAAAATATTCGGAATCACTCATAAACCCTAATGGAAGTATCGAACAACTTTCAGAATGACATTTGAGTGTTTGAAACCTATTTACGCGACTTTACGCGACATCCCGTCCGCACACCGCACATTTTGCATTTCTAAATGCTATCTTTGTATCACCCCACTCCGCATGACATACTACTTATATATTTCTATTTTTCTACCAAGGTACTGCCCTGTACCCCGCAATTGATGGCTTCCTCTTGACCCTCGCGACTTAACCGGGCAGGTCGAACCCCGTACAATTATGTCGAAGCGACAACAAAAGTCACAGTATAAAAATAACAATGCAACTAGAATGCATAATTGTAAGTAACAACACCGCCACGCGATTACGCACAATACACCACCCATAACTATATACTCAATACATATCACACAATAATAATATTTTAATACAACGCTTAATATTATTATTAAAACAAAAAATTTAGTTGAGTTTCCGGTACGTTATAAATTATTACTCTAAAATTTTTCGAACTATTCTCTTCTATTTTAGTATAATTGATTACTCAAAATAACTTATATTTTTGTGTAAAATAGAAGTACCAAAAGTAATCTAAAACCACCAAGCAGTGGAATAAAACAAAGGTGTCGCGGCATCAGAAGCACACACAAAAAGCTTGGAACAAATGGGTTCTAATTAAAACCAATAACCACAAATTACAAAGATGGTCCCTATTGTTTTCACCCAATCAACAAAAGTACAAGTTAAATCTAATTTGCACAATAAATTTTTTGTTTCTTTCAATTAAGGATCCAAATTCTAAAGTTGGATAAACAAGTCCTCATATTTGGAAGTATATCCAACAAATCTTCCACTACCGATAAATATGAGAGATGTGCCAATCATGTCTCCAAACAAATCAATGAAGTTGGTTGTTTTATTCTCGAGATCCAACAACTCGCAAATATAAAAGTTAGTTATTTTTCTCATGAGTTCCAACAACTTGGATCGCAATTGGTCTTTTATCCCTGAGATTTAATCAACTTGAAATATTGGTTTTCATCACATAAGCACCAACAAACTTGCTAATTAATTTTCTGCCACTGAGCTTCAATAACTCTCAATCTTGGTTTTCTTCAACCTAACACCAATAACTCGCAAACATCAATCTTTGTCCCCAAGCACCAACAACTTGGAAAGTTGATTTTCATCAAACGAGTACCTACAATTCGTCAAAGTGCTTCTAAAACATTAACAAGGTGGCCCCACATAAAGAGGACATGCGATACCTATCAACCATCCCGTGAGACAACCATATTTGCAAACCAAATCTTCATCCATTTCACCGAAACAATTCTTGATCTAATAGCCAATGAAAAAAAATGCAATTCATCAAACGAAGTATCCAAGAAGAACATTACTTGCGGTACTAACCAAGGGACTTTATCTTCAATACAAAATCCATCAAAATAGTAAATTTAAACCGGTGCAACCCTATTCCCTTCAAAATAATATCTTTCAAAGAATTGTTGTAACCAACGCAAAGAATCTCATCTATACATATACATAACCAAATAGGTACTTTATTTTTTTCAGTATATCTTGCGTCAAAATTATTTAATTATTATTGCTCTTACGTTTGCACTGGAATTCAAAATTTCTATGAAAAAAACCAAAACTCTGATATCACTTGTTGGGAATAGGGATTAAGTAGTCACGCCCGTTTGCAAATAGCAATGGAAACAAATAATAAATTTGGCACCAATGTAATAATACGATAATTAACCACAAGCACAAAAATGACAATATGTAAAAGATACCGAAATTTAAAGTGGGAAAAACCTCTATAAATTAGAAATAAAAAATCCACAGAGTTACACATCTACCAAATTAATCCGCTAACCAATAAAGATAATACAAATCAAAATTACTACGTGTATATGCAGGGAATATCAATCTTAATTAGATATAAGAGTAAAACTATAAAATAAAGTAATAGAAAATACCCAAAGAATCTTGAAGCCCAACGGATAATCCAAAGAAATATAAATTCAATTTGCAAAAATAAATTTTTATCTCCACTCACTCTTATTCTAAAAATTTCCAAAATATTCTCTTTTATTTTATTTTATTGTGATTCATTACTCAAAACATACCAAAAATAATCTAAAATCACCAAGCAGCCCAATAAAACAAAGGTGTCGCCGTACCAACCCTTGCGCACAAAAAAAGCTGGGAACAAAAGGGTTTTAATTAAACCCTGAAGCACAAATTACAAAAATGTTCCATATAATTTTCACCCAATCAATAAAAGTGCAAGTTAAATTCAATTTGCATAA
>MKEJ01087849.1:7500-10048 GCA_001753735.1 Embelia ribes
TAGTGAAATAATCAAGAAATTAAATGTTTCAATAACTTTAAATAATTTTGTTTTAATTCGAGTAAAAATTTAAACAAACCTATTAATTTTGGATGAACGGACTAATCTTATCAACAAAAAGTAATGCCCTGCTACAACTTGTTAGTATTCATCGTAATACAACCAATATTTAATATAAAATATTACCATTTATTCAGTTACTTAGCTTGGGATTCTCCCCTAAATATTTAAGAATCTATTAGAGGTTGATTTCTATTTTCTTTGACTTTAAGTAACAGTAATTAAAATACTGGATTGGGAAATAATATTGTCAAAGAAAAAGATACATACATACATATATATATATATATATACTTTCTAAGCGAGTTAATAACAAATTCCATAAATCCGGAATTTGGTCTAAGATTTGGTATCATTTACGTATTGTTACAATTTTTTTAATAGTGTTATAGGAAATAGACAAAGTTCACCGCAAAATTAAAAATAAAATAAAAAAGAGATCATATCACTTGCAAAGTCTATTGAAATTGACTTTGATGAATAAGTTGACAAGATAGTTGTATTAAGGCAACCAAATATGTCATGCCTCGAAATCTGGAGACTTCGGGAGCATAAGATGAAACAAAACAAAAGAGAAAATAAAAGAAAATAAAGAAAAGAAGATAAATTGAAAGGCCACGCCAACAAATATACATACCATTGCCAAATGTAAATTGCCAATTTGCGATCCAACATATTAGGCTGAATGCCTGACAAAAATGAATAAGATTGAGGTATACATATGTTATTTACCTCACATACGAGGGTAAGATCATACTTATGCCTTCACCATGCTACTACAATTATACTACAACAACTATGCTATCAGAGTACGCTAATAAACAAAATACAATATCATGAGCATTTGCACCAATGGTACTACACAAAATATATACAATGCCATGTGAGTATCTACTGGTTCTACATGCTTTCCATAGATCCTACAAACAACATATAAGAGAAGAAAAAGAGATGGATTGTATACGGTTAACCAATTAGCTCTACGACAAAAAAAGAGACTACATTATATGATATTGTGAATACAATAACATATATAATGAACAATATCATGAACATAAATGTAACGTACGCCAACGTAACAACACCGATTACGCAACCACGCCATGTACCATGCCAATGTTTTATGCAAATAAAGTTGGGACTAGTACCACTCTGCTTTCAAATCGTAATAATCGTTTAAATTTTCGAATATTCCGAGCTAATTTTTTACATTTATGTATTGATGTAATATGTAATATTTTTACATATAAGTATGCTATTGCTGTGTGACATGTATGTAAGAATTTGTTTAGTGTTAAGTGTAAGTGTTGTATAGAAAAAAAATCGTCTAAAAAAATAGTAGTATTTTTTTTAGTAGAGTTCGATGTGGTGACGTATGGTGGCGTTGTTGCTGTCGTGGCATTTCGATTGGTATTGTATGTTGTAAGTAGTGGATATATATATATTTTGTACAAAACATGTATGCATATATAGTTACTAACATATTTAATAAAAATTAGACTAAAAATAAGTAGTATTTTTATAGGAGTCTTTTGTTTGCTTTTTTGTTGTAATTTGACATTGGTCAACTATGTCAAGCCATGCCCATTTACCATTCTAACTCCTTAGGTCCGGTCCTTTAAGGCTTCATTTAGCCAATTTTGCTTCATTATTCATACATTAAGTGTTTGTATAAGTGTGAGAAACAGTGGAAGTGAGAAAGAGCGGGGGTTTTGGGTTCGGGTGGAGATTTCATCTAGCTAAAGTATTCGGGTGATGAAATAAAGTTGATATTCGGATTCTTTATTGTGAGGCCTCTCTTTTGAAGAAATCTCACTGTCACGTTTGAATTTTATCATTTTGCATGCATTTGGGTTCGTGAAAATAAATTAGTTTTTCTTGCTCCTTATCTCAAGTACATCATTTTCTTGTATAGGCACGTATTGATCCGAGGTGTGTAGCTAAATCAAATCGAGGGTTCAAGAAGAGGAAAATTGAGGGGTTTATGCTTGAAGTCTCAGGGTGACTTCTAAATGACTTTTATGTACGAATAGTCTCTGAAAGAATAATATATGTGTGAGCTTGTGTAAGTACCTTGCGTGTAATTTACGTGATGATTCCTATGGTTACTTATGTGTTATTTTTTTTTTAATGCTTTGTAGATTAAAAGCATATGTTGGCATAGAATATAATTTATATTATTGTGTATATCATATAATCATGTGGAAAATGAGTTTTTGAAAATGATATTGAAAAGAGAAGTATGGATTTTGTGTGGAAAGTAAACAAAGAAGAAGTCTTTTTGTAAAGTGTGTGTGTTGTTGATAAAAAGAAAGCATTGTTGATTAAAAGTGGAACTTTTTAGAATAAAACTCGTTGAGTTGCATACAATGGGGTTAAGTCTTTCTGATTTCTTTTAAGGACAAGTATTCACTAATTAGTATGGAGAAAAATAAACTTTAAAGAGAAGGCTCAGTGCCTTACTATGAAAGTTGGAAAACCTATGTCA
>MKEJ01087850.1:0-14562 GCA_001753735.1 Embelia ribes
ACAATAAAAAATAATAATAATAAAATTAATTATCAGTACTTGCAAAGTATATTTCCATCGTCATCATCATCATTATCATCATCACACAAAAATTTGATCCCAACAACCTCTGTATTCATAGCTTTTGGTGTGAGTTCAAAACATCCTAGAGTGATTTAATTGTATTATTTTTCGAGAAGATTATTGTTATAGATTGAGAGTTTTCATTTTCATATTCAAATTCAATTTTTAAAATTTTCTATCAATCTTATAAAGGAGTGGTGTATAAACTAAATAAGAAGAACCGGTTTAAATAGCACCTGTAAGCATACTCGTGTATGGTTTAAGTAACACACGCAAGTTTACTTGTATACGATTTGAGTGGCACCCACAAACCTACTTGTGAACGGTTGGATAACACTCGCAAGCTATTCATTATAAACAGTTGAATAGCACCCGTAAGCTATTTGGTGATACGGTCCAATTAGCACCTGTGAATACTAGATATCTTGTAATTTTGGTGATTAAAGTTATAAAGGAACTCAAGGGCAATATTGGAGATTGTACGTAGGGGATTACATCGATCTTTGGCTGAACCAATATGAAAATCTTGTATATCATGTTCTTCTCCCTTCTTTTTATCTTTCGCATTTTATACTTTATTGCTAAATATAATTGCATAAATTTTTGAAAGAAAAACTTGAAGGAATCATTTTTAAATAAATAATTTTATTGAAAAATCAATTTATCCTATCTTGATTTATCCTATTTAGGTTAAGACAACATCATTCACATACTAAGCTACTCTGTCGCGAAGAGAATATACTCCCAGGACCACCATTCGGATTTGATCTTAATACAAAAAATGTTTTTTTTTTTGGTAATGTATAAGATTTTTTTTTATGAAATTACTATATTTTGAGAACAAATTTATTATAAATTGAGGATAATTTACTATAATTATTTTTACTTAAAAAATAGATTGAAAATAATTGAAGTAATTTGTTCTCAATTTATAATAATTGATCCTTAAAGTATAATATTCTTTTAAATTTCAAGAAAAAAATTTCTTGTACTGAGAGGACTTCCCTCCTAGTAACGTTTAATTGGTTCTCAATTCTCATAACTGTTGCTATTGTAACATCAATCTGGTATTTGAACCACTAAGTTTTTGATAGATGGTTATGTCAAATTATAAAATTGTGTTGATTTTGTTCACTAGCAAAAGATGCTATTTCGTTGCTAATTAACATTTGGTTATAATGTGGATTTTGTAGTATTACCTAAACTATTACATGGACGCACATGATACATTTATTTTTTCAATTTTCGCGGCGAGATTCTCGGCACAGAATAAATGGTAACAAGAGATTGGATTTTATGATAATGGTAATATCAGTTGATATGAAAATAATCTAAATATACTGTGGATGAGGTTTCTACTTTTTTTCCCCCCCTATTGACAATGACTATCTACTTAAAAAATAGCAAGATGGATTTATAAATAAATAAAATGGATGTGATTGGAAAGGGGGAAAATGTGGCCTTAAAAAAACTAGTAAATATGACTTTAGTTGATAAATTAGTTAATTATTGTAAAATATATGAAATTACAAATATAGTTATTAATTTTAAACGAAATTGTTGTTAAATAATATTAATAAATATCATTTATTTTGTATTTAGATGTTAATAGCACTCCAGCTTTGAATCTCGAGTGTGGTGTGTGAATTAAATAAATATTAAGGTAAATTATCTTGTTGTAGGGAATGGTTTAATTAAAAAAAGGCAAGAGATAAAATGATAACATGGAACTGCGTGCTAGGCTGACACATGGAGGCCCGCAAAGTTGCTTGCTGCCCCTTCATTCCCACTTGAACTCTTAACCCTAGTTTGGGGCACATAGAACATATTGGTGTATTACTCTCCCGGTACCGAGAAAATCTTCGTAGCACCTTGACAGTGTGTGAGTAAATATGTGTATTTTTGTAATATTTCGGAATTTCAAGTAATCACGAGTATATCACCAATACCCAACCTCATTATATGATCAAATAAAATAGCTAACAATTGTGCTTTATTAATAAAAACTGTTCCAAATGTACAGAAAACAAGCAAAATCCAACTGATCTTATTATCATGTTTTATGACTATACATCTTTATTTCAAAATAAATAAAAATAAATATCATCTTGGCCCATAGGCCTAGTCTGGAAAGAAATATATCTATCTCGAGTGAGTTTCAACCCGTCCTAACCTCGATTCTCATGACTCTCAGCTTTTGATTCTGCTTGGCGTTTTCATGCAAAATGACAGTAGAAAAATCAACCAAACAGGCATGAGTACCAGATACAATTCTAAAGAAACGATATATGTATGAAAACATTATCCGCAACTACAACAATGGTGTATAAGGGAAAATAATACTTCAACGGCTGTACACTTATAACTACAGCTAAACTACTTCAATTGTCTATGCAACCATCATAGTATAACGTCCTGAAAAAATCGACTACATTTTTTTATTTTTAATAATAATATTATACGTGGTAAATAATATTATTATTACGTGGTGTACATAGATGATATGATTATGCGTGGTGCATTGTGCGTAGTCGCGTGGTGGTGGTGTTGCTTACAATCATGCATTGTAGTTGCATTACTGTTTCTATATTGCAACTTTAGTTGCTGCTTCGACAGAATTATATGGGGTTCGACCTGCCCGGTCAGATCACGGGGATCAAGGGGGAGTCGCCCCTTGTGGGGTGCTTGGCAGCGCCCCGGTAGAAAATTTTGTTGGTTGGTTGTTAGTAGAAAAATTATGTTCTGGCCAGAGTGCCAATACATAGAGGTAGTACCGGTACATCAAGCTTTTGTACCGATACATAGACCTCGGTTCAAAGCTTACTGGAAGTCAGCACACCAAGGGGTGTACCGGTACTAAGTAGTGTACCGGTACACTAAGCAAGTGTACCGTTACACCGGGTTAACGAGGAAGGAGGGATTAAGGGTTCATAACTCACTGGAAGCCGGCACGTCAAGTGGAATACCGGTACACCAGTATATCAGTACACCTAGTTGGTGTACCGTTATACTCAGTCAGCATTAGAAAGTCATGGACCCCATTACTTTTAACTTTATAATATTCATCCTCTTTCCACTTCCCTTCATTTTTGAAAAGTTAAAATGAGAGAGAGAGAGAAAGACTCCATTGTTATCAAACCCTAAGAGCTTGGTTTGATCTAACTACGAAGCTTAAATCTGATTAAAAACATAGATTATTCATCCTCGTATCGTAGAAATCTTTTGACGTAAGTCTCATCTTCCATTTCTCTCGTTCATCTTTCTCGTTTTCCGTGCACCTTTCACACGTGAAAAATAAACTTGATATTCATGATCCTTATAATGTGTGGATCATTTTTATATCTAAGTGCAAAGTGATTCAATTGGGTTTGCTAGATCAAATCAAAGAGCGAAGAGGAGGCGGATTTAGGGCTTTTACTTGAGAAGTCTTGAGATGACTTTTAGGGACTTAATTGGTACGGTAGTCAATAAATTTTAATATAAGGTTGACAACTTTATCTGTATGTATGTGCGTGAATGAATTGTTAGAATGTAAAGTGATTAAGTGTTGAATTGGACATTATAGAAATGTTAGATAGGTGTAGAATACGCGTAAACCCCTTGACGTGAATTGATATGTCAAATAGGTGCAGAATTGGCATAGGCGTAGAGATGCGTAGAAATAAGCATTGTTATGCATAGATGACTTGAATGTGTTTGTTAAGTTGCAAAGGCATAGAATTAGCGTAGAATTCATTATATGCGTAGTTTACATTCATGTTCATGCGTTGTTCATTATCATGAATATACATGGAAATTAGCATGCGTAGCTAATGCATTTCAATACATTCATGTGGCATTGTGTGGTGTTGCGTTGGCATGGATTTTGAAAGAAAATTATTTTAAAAGTGTGGGCGCAGTCCTTTCAATTTTTGGGACATAAATGTATTAAAAATCTAATATACGTAAATTTTAGCAATGAGGTCATTCAACCTCACCATGAAAGATGGGAAATCAGATTTGGAATTATACCATTGATTAAGTCACCAGCGAGTGGTGATCAATGAAGGCTTGATCATGTCACCAGCGAGTGGTGGTCGTAGTGATTTCTGACAGCATAGTGATACTAGTTCCGAATAAAAATATTTTATAGTGTTGGCATTGACGTGCACAGACGTTGGCGTGCGTTGCATTCATGCTCATAATTTCACTTATGATTCACATGATATTTATGCATAGACATGCATTCATTCATAATGCATATAGCCTAATCTCTTCTTTATCGTAGAATTTATTAACTAATTGTATATTTTTTCCCCTATATTTTGGCATATGCGTGGCTTTGTAGGTACGGAGGCTAGCGTAGAGTATTTGTTTCCCCTACATGTTGTTCATATTTATTTTTGGCGCACGTATTAGCGCTTTACTTTATATACTCCTTTTGATGTAGCATACTCTGATAGCATAAATATAGTGTTGTTATTATAGCGAAGGTATAGATAGGTTCTTGTTCTTTTATGAGAGACAAAAAACCTATGTATACATTCATTTCATTTGTATTTTGACAAACACACAGCTTGTAGCGTTGTATAAGTAAACAAGCAGGTTTACTTTATTCAGATGTATATATATATTTTCTGGAAATGGCGTTGGTCATTCTCCTTTCTATTCTGCGTATTTGTTTTTATATAGACATGCCATTATTGATGTGGTTGTAGAATATGCATAGGATTGTTTTGAAATAGCAGACAAATGCGTATATAAATGGCGTAGATATAAGTTTATATTTTTCTTTTGGAGCCTTGTTTATTGTACTCCATTCATTCTTTTCTTTTGGTAAGGATCGCATCCCCGGGTTTATGGGGATTCGGGACGTGACATATAGCCAACCAGTAGGAATATACAATCCTCTCACTTCTTACCGGCCATTCGAAAACATGTTTTTGAAGCCAACGACCATCATGGACTTCGTAAGTCATGATGTGGAATACTCAAAGAAAGTTAATGACCACCATATAATATACATTTCTCCATGTATTACGACCGCCACAGAATATATATTCTTCTTTGTGTCACAACTACAACAGAATATACATTCCTCCGAGTGCCACGACCAACGCGGAATATACGATCCACCTCATATCATTAAACATAAATAAATTCATCATAGGTATTTGGAGTAAACTGTCTTACTCCCTAAATCTATTATAACCATAACTATACTCAAGACGACATGCAAGACGTCCAATTAATTTATCAACTATTTACGTCAACCTATCTATCTATTGTTCCAACATGTATTCAACCACATGATGTCAAATTATAACCATTTTCTCCACCTAATTAGGGTTATACATAATTGTGTTAAAACCTCTTGCAAATTAAAAAATTTCAAGATTGACCGTTCAGCAGCAGACAATTTAAACGGTCCGATACTACTGTTCGAACGGCAAAACCTCACCATTCCAACATTCCACCATTCGACCGGACCCAAACTACTATTCGAATGATTGCCCAACTTCAGTAGCCCCTGCGACAAGGGAAATATAGCCTCCAAACCCATCAAATTTTCCAAAAAATTTCACAGTCACAAAAGCAGAGTTTATATAGATTTTTCAACAGAATTGCACTCCATAAACGATTTCCCTTAGAAAGCCGAAAGAAAACCCTAACTCTCAACTCAAAGACTTGTTAACCCATACATGAAACTATACGAGAATTGATCAAGAACATCATTGTTATTGATAATCTAAATACTAATTAACCATTAGAGTGAATTTTGGTGAATTAGGGCTAGAGCGGGTATGAACAACTAGAAAAATTAGGGGTTAAAAATTACCTAAAAATAATGAGAACGAGGAGAGAATTCCGAATCCGCATTTAGATCGTCACATAGAATACCCTCTCTCTTGGATCGAATGATTTTGTGTCAAGATTTATTCTTCCTTCTCTCTTCCCCTCTCTCTATTAATAATGTTAAATTCGAACATGCTATTTAAAGTAAGATTTTGGGAGATAAGTAATTAACTTTCCGTTTCACTTTTGGTTTATTACAACTTTGGTCCTTATATTTTACAGGGCCTTATAGTTCTCCCCCTGAAAGAATAAACTTCGTCTTGAAAGTTTCCACCATACTTAAAAATAATTTCCCACCCTCAAGTTAATACCCATTACAAGAGTTTTAAATCATGCCTTACTCATTTTCATAAGTTACTCATTAAGTATACCTACATACAATCACGCTATAATAACGATCTTACGGTAACTTACTTGTTTGAATTCTAACAAAAAGTTACTACTAACTACATGACCATCTAACGTGAATAGTAAACATATGCTAAATCTAACCCAAGCAAACACATTTACAACTATTGTGACCTTCACACATAAAGACCCTAATATACATGACCCTGCCAATCAAACATCCGTATAGGATAATACAAATACTCATCACAACTACAACGCACGACATCGTATCAACAACAATACGACTTCATATTAGCATCCACAATGATATGATTAATATCCCTTTTCTATACAATAATAGTATTTCATGATGACTCCATTATCTAATCCTTCAACATATCCTGGGTAAAGTCCCATTAAATTGACTGGTCATGAACCCTTAAATATATCTCACCATACCAAGCACTTATATGACATTTAGCCTACAATGTCTGCCAGTATAGATTGAACCAATCAACCATGACAATACCACCCAAGACATCTACCCAACAACCTCAACAAACTACTACTTTACACAACAATCAATTGTATTGCAGTTCAGGTTGCCAACATTTAGCGTCAACCTCCCCAAATAAGCAAAATTTCGATTAATTAACTCCAACCATATTACGACAGCAACAACAATTTGTTATCTATTTCTCAATGAAATCAGTCTCAAAGTAATGTCAACCTATATGTAATCTCTAATACATTTAATTCGTCTCAACCCAATACCCAATACTTAATAACATCTTTAACTTACAGGGTTCCTAATCGTAATTAATGTCTTCCTCAATGTTATTGTCTGCATTCCATCTTCTATAATTCTTTCCAACCCTTTCCAAGCTATTCTTCCTACATATCAATCCATTACTTTATACTGACTAATTTTCTACACTGCTACTCTATATCTTGCATTCAATTGTACCACTGAATATCCATTTCCTGTAGGGTTAATCAACTTTATCTCTCAAATCCACATAAAATCTCTGAGGCAGTTCTACACCACAAACACTAACAATTCCAACCAAACATACTCTCGACTCTACCACTTCGTATTTTATTTCCCACTACCCAGAAGGTCGTCTTCAAAATGCTAACTCTATAGATATATGTAAAAACTTTCATCTCATTGCAAACAACTTTAAGGTGGCAACTTCTCTTCATCACCTCTCCAATACAATATCATTAATCATTATTCACCTAATGTAAACACATCTAAGTTATTCAACACGACTACCCCATCGACCATAAAACATCTTATCAATGACAATACGATACAATATCAATGATAACACAACTTCACATCTACAATAGTCAATAAACCCAACAATACACACTTTACCTCTCATTACAAATCATACTGCTACTGTAATAATTGTTTCGTAACATGCATGCACTCTCACTTGTATGTTATACACTTATATACCGTCTACTATCAATACTCCCAAGAGCACCATGCCTACCTCGATTACTGCATCCACTTCAACTATCGTCTCAACTGTCATATCCTATGCCTAAACTCAAACGATTCACTCAAAATCAATCACTTGTTCACATATATTAAGTAAAAAATGTCGTATAACTTATCATTACTTCGTCCACTAACAGAGATCCATGTTGGACCGACTGGGCATCCCCTATTTATCCAACGCAGAGCTAACCGTCGACGTCTGCTACAATAGGTTATCAATTTTTTAAATATAAAAATATTCATATGAAAACAATGTGATATGGATTGATTCAAACAAGGCATAAAATGTATATAAGGCAATCAGTTTCCTAGACGCTTACCCCGACTTTGTAGATGCAATTCACTCAAAACTTCCTATCTGACAAACTCAATAACCTACAATTGCCAAGCTTATCATATACCTTAAGCTTTGATACCAACTTGTAGAATTTCAAGCAATCCTGAGTCTGTTACTGATGCCCAACCTCATCATATTATCAAATAAAATAGCTAATAGGTGTACTTGATTTATAAAAATTGCTCCAAATGTATAGGAAACTAGCAAAATCCAACTGGCCTTATTATCATATTTAATGTTCTTACATCTTTATTTTAAAATAAATAAAAATAAATATTATCTTGGTCCATAGGCCTACAACTGTCGGGAAAGAAATATGCCTACCCGGAGTGAGTTCTGACCTATCCTAATCTCGATTCCTATGACTCTCAGTTCCTGATTCTGTTTGGCGTTTTCATGCAAAATGACATTTGAAAAAATAACGAAGCAAGCACAAGTTTGAAACTAGTACAATTCTAAGGAAACGATATATGTATGAAAACATTATCTGAAACTACAACAATGATGCATAACATAAAATAATACTTCAACAGCAGTAAACTTACGACTATAGCTAAACTATGTTTCAATTGCCTATGCAACCATCATAGCCAACCCCTCGGGATATACAGTCCTCCCGCTTCTTACCGGCCACTCAAAAACACGTTTTTGAGATCAACGACCACCACGGACTCCATGCGTCAAGATATGGAGTGCTCAAACAAAATTAATGACCACCAAAAATATATGTTCCTCCGTGTGTCATGACCGCAATGGGATATACGTTCTTGCATTTGTCACAACCATTGTAGAATATATGTTCCTCCACATACCATGACCGCAATGGAATATACGTTCTTCCATTTGTCACAACCATTGTCGAATATATGTTCCTTCACGTACCATGACTACCACGGAATATATGTTCCTTACTGTGTCATTAAACATAAATACATTCATCATAAGTATTTGGAGTAAATTGTCTTACTCCCTAAATCTATCATAGCCATGCCTATACTCAAGACGACATGCAAGACGTCCAATTAGTTTATCATCTATTTATGTCAACTTATTCATCAATTGTTCAGACATGTACTCAACCACATGATGTCAAATTCTTCTATCTAATTAGGGTTATACATGATTGTGTGGAAACCTCTTGCAAATTAAATAATTAAAGCAAATCGTTCAACAGCAGGCCGTTCGAACGACAAAACCCCACCGTTCCAATGGTCCACCGTTCGGATAGACCCAAACTACTATTCGAATGGTTGCCCAAGCAACCCATTTGATAGGTGAAATACAGCCTCAAAAAATATCAATTTTTTCCAAAACTTTCACAACCATGAAAGCAGAGTTTGTATAGATTTTTCAATAGAATTGGACTTATTTTTCTACTATGTACCTTATGCAATGATAAACAATTTCCCTTGGAAAGCCAAAAAGCAAACCCTAATTTTTCACCCGGAGGCTTGTCAACCCACACACGAACCTTTATGAGAATTGATTAAGAAAATTATTGTTATTAATAATCTAAATACTAATTAACCATTAAAGTGAATTTTGGTGAATTAGGGCTAGAACGGGTATGAGAACAAGGAGAGAATTCCAAACCGCTTTTAGTTTGTCATGCGGAATACTCTATCTCTCTCGGATCGGATGGTTTTGTATCAAGGTTTCTTCTCCTTTTCTCTCTTCTACTCTCTTTATTAACAACACTGAATTAGAATATGCTATTCAACATAAGATTTGCGAGAGAAGTAATTAACTTCCCATTTCATTTTTAGTTTATTACAATTTTGGTCCTTATAATTTATAGGGCCTTGCAGTTAACGTGTGTAAATAGATAGAGGAATGACGAAAAATTAGCCGTTGACAAATTAATATATGCTAGATAAGTAAATATAGTGCGAGGGGAGCAACTACACATCTGGCATCACCTGGATAGTGATGGACATATGTTATAAAATTAATATCAATTAGTGTCAAAATTTAATAAATAGAAGAGAGACTCTTCATTTATTTAATGTAAAGAGTTAAGTAACATCTATTTATAGAATTGATAAGTCTTGCACAAAAATTCTAATAAAATCATATCAAATCTATATATTTATTGTCAAATCAAATCTAAACATTAACTAGGAAAAATAATATTTTACTAAAAATTAAATCCAATAATACAAAATTTAAATATATTCTAATACAATTCGATGTAATATCTTGTACCTTTTTCTTGTAGTTAATTGAGAGGTACAGTATCCCACCCTTCTTAAAGGCTATACATGACTAGAGATGTCAAATTCTGTTTGATGTAGTTCACAAGTTTTCACGTTTTATTTTTATATATATGTTGTCTCTTATATCTATTCATTGAACATGTGCAAAATTACTAGCAATAGTGAGACCACCCAATATTACAGTTTGTACCTATTCCTTTTGTTATACAATGGTATAATTTCCTACCTTCTTTAATGCTATACATGATCGAGACACAATGGAGTTAATATAAAATTTTGCTAATAGGATAAGATAAAATTAGTCATGAACTCAAAACAATGTTTTCCAAGTTTACCATATTAAGTCATTTTAAATAATTTTACAAAAAAAAAAATCTTTATAAGTATTTATTTTTGACAAAATCTATCAACATTTATTCGAAACTAACTGTATGAATGATAATAAGTATAGAACTGTTAAAAAAAAAAAAGGCCATTGTTTTTAAAAAGTTGCATTGGTTTTTGGCTCCAAATGAATCGAATAAATAGTAGAGTATAAGTTTCTTTTTCTTGTTTTCCTGCATACTTTTTATTTGGATAAATAATAAAATAGCAAGCCACTCCTCACATTTACTCCCAAACCCCACTTTGGTCTCTTCCTTCTCAATGGTAACATATAAGTCCATAGCAGTGTCAAGAAGAACATCTTTGAAAAAAGTCGAGATAACGCCTTCGAAAAAAGGGAGATCGAAATATTACTCATTGCACTTACATTCTGCATGCCCAAATACTAAGTTAGGTGAGTTAACTCTATTATAATAGATATGATATCAATAAAATTAGATTTTATTTCTAGCATAATACATTTCCTAATAGGACTAGTTTTCTTGTTAGAGATATTATCTCTTGTTTACTATTATTATTTCCTTTGTTAGTCATGTCTCTTATTTGTATAAAAAGAGACTTGGTTTATGTAATTTTATAGATTAATAATAATTATTTATCTTCTCTTTATAAGGTTTGATATGGTATCTTCTCTTATTCGGTCACTCCTAGGAATTTTACTAATCCGGGCAATGAACAGATGTAGAGAAATCAAATTCTACTAGTTTTGGTACAGCACGTGGGAGCGGTAAAGTATTATGCTCTGTAGAAGGCTGGAAATACGGTTTCAGATCATTAAATTAAATAAAAACAATCAAGATTATAAATTCAAATTGGGCTGGCTTTAATCTTGGCCGTTGGTGATTTAGCCAATAGCGAGAAGCCTGTTTCGCAACTACTAAGGAACGGATTGCTATCTATCACACTCCGGTTTTGCTATATCTCTTATTAATATAATAGTTAAACTTTTTGCTACTTTCGCTATAATCGTGGCAAGTGACTATATAATTTTTTGACAAGTGGTTGCATGTTTTTTGTTGGAAAGTTTATGGTTTTTAGGATATTTTTATGAGTTTGAGCTTATAAAAGAGACCAAATTTAAGCCATAATTTAGGTGGGATTCACTAAATAGTTTTTGTTGTTCTCGGATGAGTTTTAAAACCCTTAGTGCAAGTTTCAAGATGGTATATTCATATTCTCCAAATCATAAACAATGTGAATAGAAATTGATTTTAAAATGTGGTATTCAAAGGGGGTGGTATGAATTATTACATATGGAATAATTAAAGGTTGTGTGGGTTGTATATATATAATTTTATGTGCTTGTAAGATATATAATCTAGTACATCACATACACATGGAGATGAGGGGATCACAGGCTCGGCTCGGTTCAGCACGGCACTATCGAGCTTGGGCTCAAGCTCGGGCACGGGCTCGAACTAGGGCTCAGGATCTAGGCTTGGTAGCTAGTTGCACAAGGAGCGTTGGACTACATAGAGTCAAAGAATAACTTTGCGGACCCATTAACAAAAGGTTAGACTCGATATTGAGTTTAAATTTCATTGAGGAGAATGGAGTTAAAGCCCGTAAAATTTATTACTCGCCGTGATCCTATATATATGGTAAAGAAGTGATAAATTGTACCATATTAAGATTAAACTAATACTTTAAGTGATCCGAGTATCTCATATTGATGAGTAGGGTATGGCAGGACACTCTGAACTTGAGATCACCAATTTCAAATGGTAGGGATTGCTGTTATGAGATGGAGTTAAGGGTTAAATCTCTAAAGTACTCGAAGAATATTCCAAGGTAATACAGAGCCAAAATGAACAACAACGAATGAGCCGAATAGTGATGTAGAGAAGGCGTTATATGAATATTATTATCTTGGTATAACACTAAATGTCGAATGATTCAAGACACCGCGTCCACTTGTTAGCAAGTATATCTGACTTCTCCTAAAACGTGCAGATAATTATAATACCCAAAAAGTGTACTAAGAAACGATATAATTTTACCGGTTAAGTATTGGGTTTATCGATCTTAGAGATTCCTACTAATTTAGGGATGTCTTAAGAAATCTCTAACACACTATTTATTCTCAAAGATTTAATCGATTTATTTATATTACTTCATACTCCTAATTTTTCTTGGCTTTTTGTTGATTGAATTAAGAAATGTAAACTGACAATAAAACACCAAATTCGAAATAATAATATTAATAAAGATCTTGCCTGAACGGGGAATCTAATGAATTAACTTCTTCTTCCTAATTGTCATAATTATAAGACCCTAAATTTTAGACTGTCTAGAATTTCTAATGTGCTCAAACAAGTTAAAAATCCTAAATTTTAGACTAATTCAATTTTTAGCTCAAGTTTATTAAAAACATACTCATGAATGCATCTATCGTATGCACTAAACATTTAAACACCTAAGTGTCACTAGTGGACGAGTTATAGCCTCGTGAGACTTATCAGAGCGATACTCACAAATACCATGAAAATGTGTTCCATTTTTTTCCCAATAAAGTACAAGAAAATCTCATTTTATCGAGTTGATATTGAATTAGTGATCAATCTGTTAATCCACCGCCTAACTCGCATGAACATATCCTTCAACTAAATTCAAATCGTATTACCTACTCTTAGCTGTCTAGAATCTCAAAATTATACCAATTTTCAACCTAAATAGCAAGATCATATTTGCTTACAATGACTATTCATATTTAGACTCAAAATATTTATGAACAAGGATACTTATTCAGACAATTAAATTTCAACAATTTGCCTTGAAACTATTAAAGTTTTCATGTTTTCCACTTTATTTCTTATGATATTTCCGTCAATTAGTTCTCGTGGTAGTTTGATTTTTTTTCTTTTTTTTTCCAACCAAATTTCACCGTGTTCTATCACCCTTTTCAGGCTATGAATAGAGCATTGCGTCCATTACCCATATCGGGTTATATAAATGCCGCATTTATTTCTGCAACGGTGGGTTTTTTGGCTTTTTCAGCTATCACTTAACTATTAAACACATTTTTTAAGCATTTATATGATAAGTTGCCATTTCAGAAAATCATATTTAATAAGTCTTATTTTTTTCAAGTCAATTTATTCATATACTATCAAGTTATTTCAGCTTACTCTCAAGTTCAGTTTAATCAATTTCCTAACCAACTTCATCTAGGTAGCACTCTCTTAATTTAACATATAAATATGATCAATTCAGTTAAAACAGTAAATCAGCTTCGTTCACACTTACTCAAACTAACTCAAAACTGTTTACATTTACTTTTTTTTCCTAAAAATATTTGGAACTCAAGAGCACATAACTATTCTCAAACCCCCCAATATATTCGTTTACTAGTTTATTATTACTTATCCCAATCACAGTTATGATAATAATATGCCAAAATGCAATAGTAAGATAGAGATAGTATAAAGTAAAATAAACTGTAAAAATATGTAATAAGCAAGAAATGAGAATGTGTACCAAATAATAATCAGTGCACAAAAATAGGCCTCTAATACCGCTTATTATTCTATCCAGTGTATCTTTCGAAATAATATCTATCAAGACACATGCTATATACCAAATATCAATAGCTATACCCTAAAGCTACATTTCCTGATGCAGTAAGTTCTCGTGGTACTCTCAATTGCATGTAGGATGCACGGTGAATTTCAACCAATTGTATTCATGTTGGGGATAGTTAAAAAATTTATGGCTTTTCATGTATATTTATGAGGTTTAAACCCATAGAAGTAACCAATTTTGGGCCTTTTTTATGTGTGGCTTACATAATATTTTTTATCGTTCTTGGGTGAATTTTAAAGTCCATAGTGTGAGCTTTGAGATAGTATATTTATATCATCAAATGTAATGTCCCGAAAATTGTG
>MKEJ01087852.1:0-12461 GCA_001753735.1 Embelia ribes
AGGCTTCCAAATGTTATAGCTGTGGTTAGTTGGGTCATATATCTCGCGACTGCCCTTGTACCGTGAAATGTTGCTTATGCAATACTGAGGGATATGTGCAGGCTTTGTGCGCCCATGCCTTTTATTGTGCTTGCGGCAACTAAGGCCATATGAGAGCTCAGTGTCCAGAGAGTTTTGTTGCTCCTACTAGCTCTTGTAGACCTGCATAGTCTTCACCATTAGGGGCGGCTCATAGGCTACCTTATACGAAGTCTATTACTTCTTCATTTTAAGGTGGGCAGCAGGGGGCAAGGTCATCTCGGGGAGGTCACTAGGGGGTGCTACTCTAAGCTAGTTTGAGTAGGATAGTCATCGCAGACATGTGCATATGCTATGCCACAGGCTCCTAACGTAGTCGAACCTTCTGTTTTGTGAGGTATTGTATCATTTCTTTCCACTTGGGTACATGTACTTTTCGATGCTGGTGCATCTAGATCATTTATTTTATCACAATTTGCATCCATGTTGGAATTAGATGTCGAGTATTTAGATAATCCTATCTTCATTGATACTCTGGGGGAGTTCACTTTCTTTATTGATCAAGTTTGTCGAAGATGTGCATTGATTATAGTTGATCATACCTTTGAGTATGATTTTGTTATTTTCGATATGTTCGAGTTTGATATTGTTATTAGTTGGAATGATTGATCCATTTCCATGCTAAAATTGACTACTCTGTAGGAATTAAAGTTTGTTTTCAGGGGAAGCGTGGCGATGCCTTGCCCTTTTTAAGGCATTCCCATTCTAGCATTTCTTGTATATTGGCTAATCTATCACTATCTGAGGAAGTAGATCTAAGGGTGGAATCTCTTCCAGTTGTTCGAGACTTTCCGGATTTATTTCTCGAAGATCTTGTTAGACTTCTTCCTGAAAAGGATGTAAAGTTTTTGATTGATTTAATGCCTAGAACGAGTCCGATATCTATCGCACCTATCGCTTGGCTCCTATTGAGTTAGAGGAGTTAAGAATACAAATTGATGAATTGACGGAGAAGGGTTTCATTTGGCCAAGGGTTTTCCTTAGGGTGCTCCAGTCTTATTCGTTCCAAAGAAAGACGGTTTGATGCATATGTGTATCAATTACCATAGACTCAATTGGGCCACTATCAAGAATAAGTACTTTTTTTTTTTATCGATGATCGACGATCTTTTTGATCAACTCCAAGTTTCGCATTCTTTTTGAAGATCGATTTGAGTTTGGGCTATCATTAGCTTAGGATTTGGAAAAAGGACATCCCTATAGGCATTTTTAGTTCCTTTTGATACCCTTAGGTCTAACTAATGCTAGGTGGAATTTATGGATCTTATGAATCGGATTTTCCATCCTTATCTTGATTGATTCTTTGTCGTATTTATTGATAATATCTTGGTAAATTTTCCTACTGAGAAGGCACATAAAAAATACCTTCGAGTTAGGCATTCTACTCTTCCTGAACATCGGTTATATGCCAAGTTCTTGAAATATGATTTCTGGTTATCGGAGGTTAGATTTATCAGGGCATATCATTTCTGAGAAAAGAATTTCAATTGATCCATAAAAAATGGTAGCAGTTACCAATTAGGAACAACCTAAATTGGTATTCGAGATATGTAGTTTTTTGGGGCTCGCGGGATATTATTGACATTTTGTACAAGACTTTTCTAGCTTGGCGGTTCCTTTGACAAAGCTTACTTTTAAAAGCATAAAATTTGAGTGGAATGCAAAATGCGAAGAAGCTTTTCTTCATTAGAAAACCTTGCTGAACTCGACTACAATTTTAATCATTTTGGAGCGAGGGATCAGGTACACAGTTTACTGCAATTCATCGAAAAAGGGGTTAGGGCGTGTTCTTACACAACTTGGGAAAGTAGTTGCTTACATTTTGCACCAATTGAAGATACATAATAGAACTATACAACACATGATTTAGAACTCGGTGCAATAGTATTTGTACTAAAGTGTTGGAGTCACTACCTTTATGGCAAGAAGTTAGAGTATATTTTGATCACAAATCATTGAAATATGTATTCATACAATGAGACCTAAATATGAGGCAGCAGAGATGGATGTAATATCTGGAGCAATACAATTTATCAAATGGGGAAAGCAAACATTATAGCAGACTCTTTACACCGTAAAACTTGTTGTTTTCTTGCATGTCTCATGGTTGATTAGTAAGAGATGCTTCGGATTCTTAATGAATTCAGGTTGGAGATTATAGAATCAGAGAGTCCAGCTTCATTGTGTATTGTTATTCCTCAACTTACATTGACTAGGTTTATTGAAGCTCAACATGAAGACGAAGAATCAGATGCATACCGAGTACATATCATTAGCGAGCATGGGCTTGATAGGTGGACTATCACCGCAAATGGAGGTCTACGATATCATAATCATTTATTCCTTCTTAAATCTATTTGTAATGAGGTTCTAAGAAAATCTCATCATTTTTGTTTAGCTGTACATCCCGGTGACACCAAAATATTTCATGACATATCTCGTCATTTTTGGTGGTCGGGTATGAAAAAAGATGTGTTAGATTTCGTATCAAGGTTCTTGACTTATTAGCAAGTCAAACCTGATCATAAGTGCTTGTGGGGTTTGCTTCAGTTGTTACCTATTTCAGAGTATAAATGGGAGGATCATAATGGACTTTATAGTCGGGTTGCCGAGATCGAGAAATAGAGCGATGCAATTTGGGCTATCATTAATCAGATGATAAAATCAGCCCATTTTCTTGTAATTCATACACGTGACTCAGTTGATAAATTGTGTTAGAAGTATATTGATGAGATTGTTTGATTACAGAGGGTTTTAATGTCGATTATTTCATATCGAAACTCTTATTTTATATTGTGATATTGGTATAGTCTTCAGAAAACCCTTGGGACAAAACTTTCACTAAGTGTTGAATTTCATCTACAGATAGATAGCCAATTTGAATGGACTATTCAAAAGGTCGAGGATATGCTTCTAGCATGCATCTTGGGCTTTGGGGGTAATTGGGAAGAACACGTAAGCCAGATTGAATTCGCTTATAATAATAACTATCATGCAGTTATTGAGATTGCTCCTTTCAAGGCTTTGTATGGGAGACCTTGTTGATCTCTAATTTGTTGGGCTGAGGTAGAAGACAATTTTGTTGTTGGGTTCGGACTTTGTTCATGAAAAGACTCAGAACGTGCAATTGATAAAGAGACGTTTGGAATTAGTACAGAGCAAATATAAGGACTATGCAGATATGCACTAACGACCATTGACATTTGAAGAAGAAGATCACATCTTCTTGAAAGTTTCACCAAAGAAAGGAATTATGATTTTAGAAAGAAGGGCAAATTTTCACCATGATTTATTGGTCCATTTCTAATTCTCGAGAAGGTAGGTGAGGTTGCGTATCCATTAACCTTGCCACCTCAACTATCGAGCATACATCCTATATTTCACGTATCAATGCTTCAGAAATATATACGGGATCCGTCTCATGTAATCGAGTATGATGATTTACATGTCGAGGAGGATGTCTCGCACAAGGTACAACTGGTTCATATAAAGCAAAATAACAAACACTTCAAAGGCGTTCGATATGACCTCTTAATGTTTTATGGCGAAGTAGTTCGGCGGAGGAGATGACAAGGGAACAAGAAGAGGAGATGTGAACAAAGTATCCATAGCTATTCGCTGATTCCAATAATTTCTTCTTTTTCGTAGTTTATACTAATTTTGGGGACAAAATTTTCAATCGAGGGGATGATGTATTGTCCCGAAAATACGTATAAAGTTTTTGCATAAATAAATAATATCATTAGAGTTAAAAAGTGTTATTTGTTTAATTTGTTTCGACCATTCGAGTTATTTCGTTTTTGGATTCGAGTTGCAGCGTATCAAGCAATTTTGGTGTTTGACATTATAATATATGTTTATAATGATCTTACATATATTATAATATATTTAACATATGTCATCAATTATTATTTCATGATTATTATGTATGTATATTAGGTTTTGTATATTTATAGTTTGGTTAAAAATCAAATACAGTAGGCTATAAGACAAAGTGTCCAGAGGGTGTTTGACAGTCTAAGTCATTGGACAGTCGGCAAGAAGTCTATACTGAGATGCTAAAATTGTACAAAATTTTCACAAATTCTAAGAAATTTGGCTTGTCTAACGAGTATCAGGCTGCGGACGGTCGGTGGACGGTCGACTCTAAGTTGATGGACAACTTTGTTTTGTTCCTTTATGTCTTGGTTCTTGCCTTTATAATTGGTGAGCTTCAAAAAGTCACTTTTCACTTTACCAAAATCGGGTTAGAGAGAGAGGGAGTAGGGAAGAAGTGACATTTTCGGTTTTGAGTTTTTCAATGTGGTTTCATTTACTTTGAGTCATTATTTATGAAAACAAAGTTGATATTCGAGTTCCATGAAGTGAGATTATCAATTTGATGCAAGTCTCATTCCTTCTCTCTTTTGTTTGTCTCATCTCGATATCCGTATTTTTCTTATCTTTTGAAATAAAGTTAATAAACTTGTTTCTTATATTGCGTATATCATTTTCATGCATTGGTTCGTCTTGATTTGAACGACGGATCTAGATCATACTCAGGGTTTTGTTTGAGGAGTTCAAAGCAACTTGAGGGGGTTGGTGTCTTGTGTCCATTTGGGTTAAAATGAAGCTTTCGAATTGAGGCATGGTAGAATCATTATAATAAGATAAATTAGTATTTATGCAAGTAGTCATCATGTATGATGAGTTTCGTTTTGAATTTCGAGTATTGAATTATGGTTTCATGTTCTTAATTATTATTATTATTTTATTCATTTTTTAGCCATGGCTGGTTTAAAGCATGTTATATGAGCATTCGAGCATGAACATATATTTTCGAGACTTATATTCTTGAATATGAAATTCGAAACATATAGAACATTATCAAGATAAGAAGAAGCATTGACGTATGAGTCATGTCTTGAGTCATTTTACTTTCTTTTCGGGAATATGTATCGACTTTTATAATCTAAAACTTAAAATTTTTACAAGTGACTTGACAACTCTGAGTCTGGCCTATGATATAGGGTTGTTCTTGGAGAGGGTCATCGTAGGAAAGGCATTTGAGAGGCCCAAAGAATTAGGGAAGGGCATTCGAAAGGTCCTTCTTCAAGAGACATAGGTCCCAAATTTCTACTTTGAGTCGAGTTTGAGATTCGAGTTGAGCATCGAGTTAGGAATTCATACATGTGGGATTCGAGTATTGAGATTTATTGTACCTTTTGTTGTACATTCGTAGCATTGAGAACATGCATACCCCTTATATCTTGGAAATGCCTACACTTTCATTTGAGATATATTTGGCTTATGAGCATACGTTGTTGCATCCATATATTTTGAGTACTTCATAGATTCTTCATTATATATATATATATATATATATATACATATTGGTTTTATAGGTGCCGAGGAGGGATGAGACATGCTTCAGTCGCTTATATATTTTTTTGCTGTCATATCTTTTGGATTGCTTCAAGTTGAGGATTTATGTTTTCATATTTTTTTTGTATCATGTTGAAGCATAGATGTTGAAGCATAGATGTTAAAGCAGCAATATGATAACTATTTTTTCTTTGTTTTGTTATATCGTAGCTTCAATATCATATCACCTATTTATAGTCGAAACTAAGTTGTAAAAGTGTAATAACTTTCTTTTGTTGTCTAACAAGCAACTTAACTATGTGTTGTAAACATGGTGTTTAATCTTGGTTGTTGATGTTGTACATATATGTAAGTTTTCGAAATGCTTTCTATATGTATATTCGATTATCGAGCATCATGTAGACTTATAAGTATTCGAGCTTTATTGTCATATACTTTCTTATATTTCGCATTTATATTTTTTTGAGAGATCGCGTCCCCGGATCGGTAGGAGGGACAAAATTAAACACCACTCTATCTTTCTGTAATTTCTTTACCCCTTCATGACTTGGAAAGTAGAGACTAAATTATGCTTTTGTCCGTTATTGATGTTGATTGCGTTGACACTTGGCAACAACCTCAACTCTTCAAGGATCATTTGTTAGAGTTGTCTGCATACAAATAAACTGATTAGCTGTTTTTTTAACCTTAATTTTGCTTTAGTGATCATCTTGCCTGCTCATTGTAGTTGAAAACAAAGTTGTAAAGTTATTGAAAATACATTGTTAAAAAAAAAAAAGGGCAAATTTTGTGTCGACCTCCCTCGTTCATATTGTGACGTGCACATTTTGATTTCTTTTTAACGAATGTTGAATCGTCCTAAGTTTGAATTCAAAGGTTGCGTTAGCCTTAGTGGTTATGAGGAAATTCGAATTAATTTATTATTACTCACGACATCTTTGGTTGATTAAAACAAATTAGCTCAATCTACAATTGTAGGAGAATTAATTATGATTTCAATGCCGCCCAAAATCTTAGATGCTTAGAGATCATATAATCATTGAAAACTGTGTTGTTGGATTAAAATTACAAATTAAGTAGATAATAAAGCACATGAATATGGTCAAGAAGCGCATGGATATGTTGTTTTAAAGAACAATAAACAAATCAAAACAAAGAACATGATGGTATCGACCAAAATCCAATTTGCATAATATTTTTGTACTAAATTTATTATACATTTATACTAGTTTATTCCTTCTTGTTAATAACTACCCACCTAACTCATATTTAATGATTAGGAATCATGTAAACCTATGAGCCGCATATTAAGGTGATCAATAATTAAATAAATAAAAAACATATCTCTGTTTAAGATTTGTGTTTACTATCTTATGTTTTTCCAATTCACAATTTTGTCAACGTTACAACATCACTGCCTAGCATTCTAGTGGATTCTTGAATCCAAAAGAAAACACAAAAATTTACGGAAATATGAGTGCATGAAATTTTAGTAAACAAGTTAAAAAAAAAAAAAAGAAATTAAAAAAAAAAAATACTAAGAGTAAGAAACTTGAGGTTGGTTCTATGTGGACCTTACACATTACTGCTTGCAGAGAAAGTGAGAAGCAGCTATTGGCGTAGCCAGTGACGTTTTAGCACCTACTCAAAAATGTCTTTCTAAATTTGATTTGTTTACTATTTTTGTGTGGAAATTTATGAAGTTAGGCTCCCTACCATTACCTTGTCTTGTTCAATAAGTAAAATTTTATTTGTATTTTTGTGTACAAAAGGCTTTGTGAAACCCATAATAAAACTAAAAAAAAATGGAGTAAATTTTATATATGCTTGAATATAGGAATTTTTTATATACTGTCATACATTTGCTGATGCGTAAAAAATAGAGTAATGATACATTGGAAAGAGAAATCAATGTTATAATAAAAAATTACTTTATATCTTATGCATCAGTAAATATATGACAGTATATATCAAATTTCTGCATACAAGTATGCATTAAATTCCACTCAAAAAAACTTTTCTCATTTATGAATGGATGTTTATTTCAAATTTCATGACTGTAAAGAAGTAATATGTTTCTATACTTTTTTTTATATATATATCTATTTCTATTTAAAGGTACATAATATTTCCCCTTCTCGGTTTAGTAATTTTTTAAGTCATGTTTCTTTCTCACAGTGGGAAGCAAAAACAAGGCTTTTCAGTTTTGACGAATGTGATTAGTCTAAGCTCCAACTAATATCAAAATTAAATATCAACTAACCTCGAAACAATAAAAAATGTCGGTTGACAAAAGCAATTAAATTTAATTAAAATTGCCAACGTCGGCAATCACGATAAAGATGCCATAAGAAATAAAATTAAATAAATGAATCACACATTCCAAATCAATATCATATGGTGAATTATAAATATATGATTGAAATTTTGAATAAGATCTCATGGAAGGACCCAATAATTCTACATATAATGTGGAAGCCACTTCTAATCCACATGGATGAGTGCACTCCCCACAATAAAAAATTTACAAACAAAATATGCATAAGTAAATAAAAGAAAAATTATTTTCAAAAAATAAAATAAAATAATAAAAGTGAAAAAAAAAATTACATCCAACATCCCAATATTGAGGAAAAAGAAAATTCAAATAAGAAAATCACACTAGATTATCGTTGGTCTGGCTCGCGGCCATCAAATGATAATCGAAAAACCCACTTGGTGAGTGACCTTCTTTTCGAATTCTTCATCAATTGGTGGTTCCTATGGTTATCATTCTTTGAGGTGGTGGCTTGAACAAAAGTTTTTATCCGGTGCATTGCAAGTGTCAACGTGTCCTCAGACATGTTGGCGAAGCACATGCGGAACCAGCCCGGCTCAGCGCAGTGACACGATGAACCGGCAGAGATATTCAACCCTACATCATACACGAACTTTTTCCAAAGTTCAATCTCAGCTTCGAAAGTATTATTCTTCATTAGATGCCTCATGTCGACCCAACAGAACAAACCAGCATTACTTTTAAGGCAGCTAACACCTGCACTCTCAAGCCCTTGAATCATCATCTCTTGCCTATTCTTGAGCCTCTTCTCATTTTCCGACAAATATTTTTTCGTGAACTTTTTATCGGAAAGCATACATGCGAGGAGGTACTGAGTCTGCGACGAAACAAGCCCAAAACTTGACATTTTTCGAGCACAATTTACCACCGAGTCATTGTAGGAATAGATTATCCCTACCCTAAATCCGGGAAAGCCCATGTCTTTCGAAAGACTATAGACTAAGTGGATTAGATCACGATTAATGGATAAATCCTCGTCTATTATCTCTGTAATGCTAATGAAATTCGGCTTATTGAAGACCGTAGCAGCATATATCTCATCCATTACTAAATGGATGTTGTTTTCATTGATGAAAGCTACTAATGTTTTTAGTGTGTCTTTGTCTAATATAGTACCCAAAGGGTTTGAAGGATTTGTTATGAGAATGCCTTTCACTTCAATATTTGCTTCTTTTGCCCTCTCTAATGCTTCATCTAATCCCGATTTTGTGATCTTAAAATTGTTGGAGCTCTCACAAATAATTGGAACTAGTTGTACGCCGGTTCGCCACTTCAAGTCTCGGTCGAAACTGCAGTTAAATAAAAATATAAACTTAGTTCAAAAGTCAAAAGAAAAGAATTTCTAGTAATTGACTTTATCCCTACGACTAAATGAAATTGTATCAATGTGCACAAGACTTTTTTAAAGTCAAAACCATGCGCACTTATAAAATTTCCAGTATACCAAAAAGGAAAAAAAGGAATTTTCAATGGTATGACTTCTTCAAATTTTAATTAGAAACTAAAATGGTTGTTTTAATACAATTTTTTATTTTTATTTTTTTAGCTTTAATATGGTTGTTTTAATTGTCGCAAGAATAGTGTTTGTAATGGTTGGTGTAGACTGTTTGTTGAGAGCAACATACTTGGCCCTACCCTGGGGTTTCCATAGAGCCAAGAATTAAATGCTTTCTTTAAAGGCGCAACTAGGTATAATCAATTTGAGTGAATAAAGCTTCTGTATCTTTCTAACAAATCCACTGTGTCAAGTTCATGTCTCAACATATGTGTGTGTATGTATATATTTATATATGTACATATAATACAGATGAATAATATATTTTACAGTTAAAATGTAATATCCATTTGTATTATTTATATTATATATAATAAATATATGTTGATACATGGGGTTGACATAGTGGATTAGTTACAAAGATACAGTGGCTTTATTAAAATGAATTTTTGGTAATATGAGACACAAATGAGAAAGACACATAATTCTTTAATAAACACCTTGTATACAAAATATTTTTAAATTGAGATTTGAATGGGTTATTAACCCTGAATATAAAAAGGAAAAGCAATTTTATAAGAACGAACATTTGGTAAATGAGAGAGATAAAAAAATCCGGGTCACAATTCTTTTTTAACATGATTTATTTATAATGTTTTAAAGTGATATAAATGAATTATTTACCCTGGATAGTAAGGAGTGGGCACCAAAAAAGCTTCACCAGGGTCAGCTAAACAGAAGGCCAACATTTCATGAGCACCAGTGGCTCCACCACTCATCACTATGCGGTCAGGATCAAATGTTACTCTATCTCCTCTCACTTTTGCCATAAATTTTGCAACTCCCTGAAAAAATAAATAAAATAAATTAAACCCACAAATATTGTTAACAAAACCAATTGTTGTATATGTCATAATTAAATGTATATATCTACAACATTTAATTAAGAAAATTATAATTTGCATGATTGGAAATTACGAATACCGAATATAGAGTGGGAGTAAAATTCAACAAAATTTTTGCGATTCTTTGGTTTTTAGTTTTTTTACTCTTTTTTACCTTTCTAAACTTTGGCAAGCCATGATAATCCTGATATATGGCAATTTCCTTGAACTGTTTGGCTCCTTCGCTAGTGCAAATTGAGGCTTTTGGGTTATTCACAATCCATTCTTCAATCAAATCAAATGAGAGCTGCAAATTAAATCAATAACCAACATTTAGAAAATTTATTATTATTGTGTTCAACAAAGGTATAATACTAAATGGTCAACATTTTATCAATTTTTTATCGAATGAAAATTTTATTTACCTCATTTTCAGCAAGACCCATTTGAATAACTCCTTTACGGTTCGTAGTAGGATGATAAGGATCACTATCATAAGCCTTCCACCCATCAAAATAAGGCGAGTTTTCGCCATGTCCATCTTCGGTAGCGACTTTTGAGAGCAAATTCTTCTTGTTTTCTGAAATCAAACCCATTTCTTCTTTTCTTGTGTTAAGATATTGAAGGAGAAAAGTAGATATCAAAAGATTGGAGAGAAAAAAGAGAGATCTTAAAAATATGTAATTGTTAGCTTGGAGAGAAGAGATAGAGATCTTAAAAATATGTGTTGGGTGGTTATTGTGGAATGAAGACGTGTGTATTACTAGTATTTATAGTCATTTTGCTGGGGAGACAAATATTTTGAATTACAATGAAGGTTCATGCGAACAATCAACAATTGGTCTTCCCATTGAAAGGCTGCTTTGACCGTGAATGAAGAATCTATTTAACTTTAGAATACACATAAAGTTTGTACGCAAATAATAATATAACAATATTGTTATATACTTGCCCTTAATTAAACATTTGTTTATCATTGTACCACCCATTTGAAATGAATCGTACTTATACACTCGCGTATTGTTGTTTGTTTGTTTTTTTTAGGATATTCAAAATGGCTTATCAATAAAACAACTTGTTACTTAATCATATAGATTATTTATTGTGTACTTATTAAACTTTTTGGAAAATAATATCAATTGCACTTGTTAGTTGTGTTATGGTATGATTGTAGTTTTGCTTTTGGAATTGGATCCAAATCACATTTTTAAGAATCTTTTTAGTTTTAAAATTTTGTGGTGTCTTTGGAAAATAATATGGTTGTAGCTCTCAAAAACCTAACATAAAATTGGTCTTATGCATTACACCTATTTCCAAGCCAAATCCAGAATATATATATATATATATAGGGACTTAATATAGGAAAATCATCTAAGGAGGCTCATTGGTACTACCCAAAAATCCATTGTTAAACAAGTTCTATTAATGCCCAAAATATTTTCAAAAATAAAAGAATTTTTTCTACAATTCTTGAGTTTATGGAACTATCTACTTAATTAGCCAAAAGTGTTATGTAAGACTAAAAAGTAATCGCCATTCACCGGATCAAGTTTGTACAGTCCCAACCGATGGAGTAATTTCAAAATGCAACTATCGCGTAATTTCAGAGTTTTGAATTTGGGTTGCATCTTCTTTTCTCATTGCCAAACCTACTTTGGTTACTCAATTAGATGCCATTTAAAGTAAATAGATTGAAGAATGATTACTATGAATATGTTTTACTCCATCAAATTAGGAAATTGCATGTGAAGAAAGAAAATAATTAAAAGCAACCCTAGTATATATATAAGAGTACTCCCATTCTATAAGCAGTACTAGTCTTCAATGTCAACAACACGGATTAGCTCCCAATTAATGTCACACAATTATACCTTCCCACTTTTTTGTAATCAAGCCATGTGATGAGTTTTATATGTACATGTATTTAAAGTAATTATGTACTGGCCCACATTCAGATCGGAACTACTATTTTGTTTAAGAAATTATAGACATTCCCATAAATTTTTTGAGCCAAAATATTGATTTAAATTTTATTTATTTATAATTTTAGTTTAAATATACAGTATAATTTTGTAATCAAGCCATATGATGAGTTTTATGTACGTGTATTTAAAGTAATTATGTGTCGGACCACATTCAAATTGGAACTACTAGTTTACTTAGGGAACTGATTGAGGCTTAAATATTACATATTTAGGATATTAAAATGGTGCATTTATGTTCTTAAAGTGTAATTAATGCATAATATATGAAGAATTGTGATATTACGAGAAATATTATGTGTTTCAGGTAAAAGTGAAGA
>MKEJ01087854.1:0-11877 GCA_001753735.1 Embelia ribes
AAAAAAGTTTTGAGGCAATTCTATATGGATAAAGTACACCCACTAAGTTCTCTTATGGTTGTTCGTTCTTTAGATACGAAGAAAAATCTATTTCGGCCAAAAGAGGACGGAGATAAATTACTTGGCCCAAAAGTGTCATAGTTAAGTGCAATTGGTTCCTTAATGTATCTTGCAAATTGTACACGACCAGATATTACATTCCCTATCAACTTACTAACAAGATATAGCTCAGCACCTACTCGGAGGCATTGGAATGACATTAAACATATATTACGATATTTACGAGGAACCACTAACCCGGGCCTATTTTACTCAACTAGTTCAAAGCCACAACTGATTGGATATGTAAATGCTGGCTATCTTTCTGATCTTCATAACGATAAGTCACATACTGGTTATATTTGTACATATGGAGGTACTGTTATTTAATGGCATTTTGTAAAACAAATTTTGATTGCTATTTCGTCAAATCATTCAAAGATTCTTGCCATTCATGAAGCCAGTTCAAAATGTATTTGGTTGCGATTAATGATTCACCATATTCAATACTGGATTGAGTTCAACTAAAAGTTTTCTCACTTTATTATACGAAGACAATGTAACATGCATTACACAAATTCGAGGTGGCTATATAAAATGAGATAGAACCAAATACATTTCTCATAAAATTTTCCATACTTACAATCTCCAAAAGGATGGTGAGATAGATGAAAGACAAATCCGATCCAAATAAAATCTAACAGATTTAGTTACGAAATCACTTCAAAACATAATATTCAAGAAGTTGGTATACGATATTGGAATGCGACAACTACAAAATTTTTTTCACCAGGACAACTAATGTTCATAAAGGGGATAGATAATATGTGGACAAGGGGGAGTGTCGTGATTCACATAGAATGGAGTGTAGTGATTCACGTGGTTTTAGCCACAAACATTACCTATATATACGAGTCACTTCCAATTCAAAAGCAGTAATAAGAAATAGAAAGTGAAAAAAAAAAAAGTATTGTATTTGTAATCATTTTTCATATAATAAAAAAAAGTTAACTATTTTATTTTGTGAACTAGGCCCGACCCATAAGTATTGGCGAACCAAACTATGTATATATTGGAATTTATTTTATTTCTCTATTTATTTTTATTATTGATTCTTATCAGTATTATTATATATAATAAATAAATAAAAATTAATTTTATTGTACAATTCAATTAAATCACGATTTATACACAGCCAAACAAATATGACCCTTTGGTACTAACGTACTCATACTTAACATCACCCAAATCACAACCTCTTCACTTGCAGTCGCCAATCCTCTCTCTCTCTCTCTCTCTCTCTCTCTCTCTCTCTCTGTGCAGTAATGGCGACAACTGCCATCGCCTCTAACTCTACCTCTCCTTCATTCTCCCCCAGTACAGAGCTCAAACCCCATAGAGGAACCCTATCTCTCTCATCCACTTTCCTTATACCCAATTCAATCTCTTTCAATCGAACTCTCAGTCCCCGCTTTAGAAATTTGAAATTGGGTTGTCCTGTGAGGTGCTCTGTCTCTGCTGCTACTACACAAGTCCCCGCTGGTATAAGTTGCAATATTAATTTCACAATTTAATGTTAATACTTCTTGTGTAACTTGGTAGCTGTAATTAGTTAGTAAAATACAGGACTGGGGATGTGAAAAATGATAAGTTGTGTACACGGGTTTTATTACGATTTTTGTTCAAAATTACTACATTTCAAAAGTTTGGCATTATATATGTTTTATTATGTGTTAAAATTCTTAAAAGCGTGTTATTTTCTTATTTGAAAAATGTTGATTTGATAGTTTACAATGGGAGTATTTTCTACAAAACGTGGATTGTGCTTTTATTTTATGGGATGAGTAAGAAGTACTAGTGGTTTTCATTTAATCTAGTTGGAAAATGGAATTTTTTTTTAGTTATACGTATATACGTGTTTTAAATGGCAATAGTTCAAGTATCACCTGCGAAATCACGTCAAAATCTCAGAAACACAAGACCTTTGCTAGTCTAATTGTGGCCTTCATTCATGTAGTAACATGCTTTCACAGTTCACTTGATATTAATTCATAGTATGCAATAAGGAGAATGCTAGACAAGCATATTTTTGTATGCAATATATTCGAATTTGCTCCGTTTTGATTTCAGTTTTATATTCTCATAGCATGTGAAATTTTTAGAAAGGTTAGTCCTTTCCTAGAATCATGGCTACTTTCGATCTTGTACTGACATGGTTCCACACTTTATTCAGAAAAATAAATTCTTATTTTATGTGGAAATGCTAGACAAACATAGTTTTGTATCTAAAAATTATAATTTGCTCTATTTTCATTTGGTTTTTCAAATTGCAGCATGTAAATGAAGTTGGACCTTTCCTAGTGTCATTAATCCTCCATTCATGGTTTCACAGTTTATTTTACACTTGTTCATATCTCATATTGAAAAAGATAGACAAACGTAGTTTTTTCTGTGCATTCCAATTTGATCCATCTTAATTTGATTTTGAATTCATAGCTGTAGCTTTTGAAAATTTCAAAAAGGTTCCTAATCTGGTTGTTGCTTTCATTTGTAGCTGCAGGAAATATAACAATTTATACCTCCACGCTATTAAAAATTCCAAATGAACATCCCTTCATTTTTAATCCTCAGTTTTGAACTTTACCACTCGACTTGAATTCATTGTAAAGTTTGGTTCGAATTTAACGGAAACTGGCTGTATGCTTCTCATTTTTTTGTGTGTGCTATCGGTCAGTTTATAAGAGGAATATGTACTGCGAGAAATTTTGAATATTGTTCAAATGTTGCAAATCATTATTCATTGTTATTTTCTTAGAGAAGAAGAGCCAGTTAATGAGGAGAAGGGACATAAGGAATATAGCTATTGTTGCTCATGTAGATCATGGAAAAACAACATTGGTTGATGCTATGCTGAAGCAATCTAAGGTTTAACTTTAACCCTGTAAGTTCGTTTTTTTGTTCTGTGGGAGAGGTTTATATTATGATTCTAATTCTTCTCATGCCGGCAGGTATTTCGTGACAATCAAGTTGTACAAGAAAGGATAATGGACTCGAATGATCTTGAACGCGAGAGGGGAATTACAATTCTTAGCAAAAACACATCGATAACTTATAAAGATAGCAAAATAAATATAATTGATACTCCAGGTCACTCTGACTTTGGTGGGGAAGTGGAACGTGTCCTCAATATGGTGGAGGGAGTTCTTCTAGTGGTACTCTTCTCGTAACTAAATAAAAAACTAATTGTTCTCAGATGAATCGTTTCTTTCATGGATCATGTTATTTAGCATATGTTTGTAGGTGGATTCTGTTGAGGGCCCAATGCCACAAACAAGATTTGTCTTGAAGAAAGCTCTAGAATTTGGTCATGCTGTTGTTGTTGTCGTGAACAAAATCGACAGACCTTCTGCCCGACCTGATTTTGTTGTCAATTCTACTTTCGAACTATTTATTGAACTAAATGCATCCGACGAACAGGTACATATGTAAAGCTATTTGCATTCACGAAATTCTTCGTGGTCTATGTTTGTGCATGTGTGTGAAAGAGTATTTTACAAAACACTTTTGATGCCTCAGAGTTATTTCAATGCTTTCAGCAAGGATGATATGCTTCCCCGTTAACGTACAAAACTTATGTGTTATGCAGTGTGATTTCCAAGTAATATATGCAAGTGGAATAAAAGGGAAGGCTGGCCTCTCTCCCAATAACTTGGCAGAAGACCTTGGGCCACTCTTTGAAGCTATAATTAGATGCATACCAGGACCAGCTATCGAGAAAGACGGTGCCCTTCAAATGCTTGTTAGTGATTCTCTTTCATAGTCTTTAGCTGCTCATTGATGATACCTTTATACTTGGTCCTAGCCTACTGATCTTGCAACCACTTGTTGGTTACTTTACTGGGTGTTAAACGTATAAGGCGTCTTTATCATTGTTTTCGTGTTGGGTTTGATTCTGTTGCTTATTTGTAGGCTACGAATATTGAGTATGACGAGCACAAAGGAAGAATAGCCATTGGACGTTTGCATGCTGGTGTTTTGCGAAGAGGAATGGATGTCCGGGTGGGTTTGCTTTTTCAATTAAATTCTTCTCTGGTTGTTGTTAAAATTTAATCTTATAATTATTAGATTGACATGGTAGCTCCATGTTTATGGATTGGTATTATTTCATAATTTGACTGTATTTCTAGTTGAGGTTTCCAGTGAGTTTGAAACCCTGGATTGGTTTTCTTTTGAAATCATCACTGCTCTATTTATTTGTTTTCAGCTTCCTCCAATTTGGTCTCTTTACTATGTTATATTTCGAGCTGTGTGAGAACTGATACTGTGTGGGACATTTTTAATGAGCTACCCTTAAAGTGTGAATTATGTGTTTTTATTACCCTGTTCTAATTTCTAAAGGACATTTATGCATTGTATTTCATCATTGGCTTTGAAGTGTGTGTGTTTAGTAGCTGGCATTTCTAAGTTGTTTTGTGGTATTGCCATTGTCCTTTCCTGACTGAAATAACTGATATTAAGGCGAAATAAACCGAAATTGTCCTACTTCAAAGATTTTCCCATGTAAATCAAGGCTATAATGTTGATCATGCCAATATATGTAGGTATGCACCACAGAAGATGCTTGCAGATATTCAAGGGTTAGTGAACTTTTTGTGTACGAGAAATTTAACCGGGTTCCTGCTGATGCTGTAGAGGCTGGTGATATATGTGCTGTTTGTGGTATTTCTGATATTCAGGTTAAATGACTTCTTGTTCACTGATCAATCAAATCTTTTTAATGGTACTTGTATCCAAATTTTATACATATCGACGACCATATTATTCAGATCGGGGAGACAATTGCTGACAAAGTTGTTGGGAAGCCCTTACCTGCCATTAAGGTGGAAGAACCTACAGTGAAAATGGCATTTTCTATTAACACCTCACCTTTTGTTGGTCGTGAGGTATGTTTATATCATAATGTCACCTTACATTATTTCTGTTTCCTTGATTTTGCTAATAGCTCGATTTTCTTTATGTTATGGCTTCCTTCATTTGCATATTGGTCTGTAAGTAATTTTTCATAGTGGTCTTGTTTTAACTGTTTGGTATTTTGCCATGTGCCCTTCAGGGTAAGTATGTTACCAGTAGAAACTTGAGGGATCGCCTTTATCGTGAACTGGAGCGGAATTTGGCCATGAAAGTTGATGATGGTGAAACAGCTGATACATTCATTGTTAGTGGAAGGGGCACTTTACATATCACCATTTTGATAGAGAACATGTAAGCTTGAAGCATTTTCTACAGCATTCACTCTGATTTTTTTGTTCCTTCGAGTTGCTTATTAGTTATAATTGACTTTCCAGGCGAAGGGAGGGTTACGAGTTCATGGTGGGACCCCCAAAAGTGATCAATAAAATGGTGAATGACAAGTTGCTGGAACCTTTTGAGGTAATTTCGTGTCATCATTTTTACTTAATCACGTAAAAAGGCATGATATATGTTTTTTTGAAAGTTGAAACTTGATGAAAGTGCTATAATTGGCTTTTTAGGAGCAAGTTCTTGAAATCTGTTTTATATGTTAGTTTAGAAAATGCATATAGGAGAAACAATTTCGTTACCTTCTGTTTCCCTTCATGGCAATTATTTAAAGAATTTTGAATTGTAAAGACATCTCCTTGGCATGTAATGTTTTGTGCAGATAGCTACAGTAGAGGTACCCGAAGAACACATGGGACCTGTTGTTGAACTTCTTGGTAAGAGACGTGGGCAGATGTTTGACATGCAAGGACTTGGGTATGCCATCATCTCTGCTTTACCTTTAATTTTTTGTTATCGTTTTATTTTTATTTTGATTTACTTTGTTGTCTAGCTGCTTGTCCTTTGTTTTTTCCATGACCTTTCCTTTGTCTTTTGTATCTTCGTCAATAATAGTCGCAATTTGTTATTTACTGAAAAAGCAAATCTGAATTTGTCTTCTAGGTCGGAAGGAACAACTCTGCTCAAGTATAAGATACCAACTCGTGGGCTCCTCGGTTTGCGGAATGCCATCTTAACTGCTTCTAGAGGCACTGCAATTCTCAACACGATATTCGATGGCTATGGACCTTGGGCTGGCGACATTTCCACACGTGATCTTGGTTCACTGGTAAACTTTTGTCCAAAAGTTGCGGATAGAAGCTTAAATTAACCCAAAATGTTTACTTACACAAGTAGCTGCATTTTGTAGATGTGAAATTCTGTTGCATGTTAGTAGCTTTATCATCCCCTATCTAATTATTCCGACTTACAAACTTTTATCAGTAATGATGTACGAATAGAAAATCATGTCTAGAAACTATATAAACACCTATGTGTTGGTCTTTTCCTTAAGAATAGTATCAATGCACAGAATTGAATCAGTAGATGTTTGCCATTGCAGCACAGTGTGATCATTATGTGAATAGTTTTCTAGCACTTTTGTAATGTTCATTTATGAAAAATGGTTTATTTTTAGGTTGCATTTGAAGGTGGAACCACTACATCTTACGCTTTATCCAGTTCACAGGATCGGGGGCAATTGTTTGTTGGTCCCGGTACTGATGTCTATAAGGGTCAAATTGTGGGTATCCATCAGAGGCCTGGTGACTTATCCTTAAATGTGTGCAAGAAAAAGGCTGCGACAAATGTACGGTCCAATAAAGAGGTCTCAGGTAAAGATCCCCTTGTCAAACACTTGACCTCAATTGCAACTTAACTCAATCATTTTGTCCCCCTTGGTCAAATTCGTAAATCTTTTTCTAGTTGTTTTTTTTTTAACAAATACAGTGCAAGGCTCTTTTATAAGTCATCTCCTCAACTTCTTACAATAGATCATAGCTTCATTTTATGCCTACCAATCAACAACGTACCTTATTCCTTCAAGGAGAACAATTCACGTATCGACTATCTTATACAGATATTGTACTGTCACTATGTTTTACTATGTGGCTAGATCCTTTCTTGACACTATTATCTTAAGAAAATGCTCAACGCGCTTTAACCATCCAAGTGTTTGTACAGTTCCTGTACATAATTCTTTGTACATAAATCATTGTTGTTCTTCCAAATAAGATAATACGGTGCATGTGTTGTCACATAATAAAGATATATTGTGATTAAGATACCTTGTTTGTACAAAGGCAGAAAATACTTTAAACTAAACATTACATTGGTAGTCATTCATTTCTGTGTCTGCAGTGGTTCTTGATACCCCATTGGACTACAGTTTAGACGACTGCATAGAATATATTCAAGAAGATGAACTCGTTGAAGTTACACCATTGAGTATCCGAATGTGCAAAAATCCCAAGTTCTCAAAGAAGGGACGATAGAATTTCAGTTATAGGCAACACCATGTTGGCTTCTCGCGTCCAAAATCCTCTCTCTCTCGTGCGCTCTGAGGGGAGGCTTCCCGTGCGAAGTTTTAGGCTTGCTTTCTAGCAGCCGATCATATAATTGATTCTGTTATATGCATACAATTGCAGCAAGTTCTGTTCCCTGATCTACTCAATGTATATAGTAGTACATACATAGATCCCGGAAAGCTGTATACACTCGTGACCCTGGCAGTAGTAGTATTATACCTGAAAGAATGATGTTATTTCTAATCTTCTTTCTTCAACTCGTGGTGCGAGAAAAACTTGACGACTTATTTTGCAGCTCTATTTTCTGTATTGAGATGTTGTTTTCATCGTAAAGATGATTTCTTTATGAAAACTCGTTACATTACGAATGGCATGCTTATAGAATACATCATTGGCAATGGCAATGACGAGTTCATGTGGACAAGCTTCTGTGGAGAAAGGTTTCAAAATAAACTGGTTTTGGTAAATAAATTTGAGAACTGACCAATTAGAATGGGTTTTCGCCCATGTTTGGGGCTAAATAAAATCTCCAGTCTTTAATTGGATTTTCTAGAAGGTAAGAAAACCCACACCACATATAAATCTGAGTAGAAGTCTTCTAGATATGCATATAACATCACTAATAGTCAACTTCTAAGACAAATTGTAACGTCCACTATGGCTTATTGACCTTGTTCCTTTCATATTACATGTGAGCTTTGATCTACATTCTTTGCCCTTCTAGTCAGGTTATACAAATAGTGATGATTTATACAGAATATGCGTACATAAATATATTGCCTAGGAGGCATATTCTAAGTCATCTAATTATTTATCGATAGGTAATGTTTTTGTTCAGATAAATTTTTGGCAAATGTGATGTTCTTACGCTTTTGTACTGTGATTTGGTGACTTAGGTAATGCATATTTCTAATTAACTACCCTCTATTTTATTTTTGGATGGAGATACATTGAATGAGAGGTATGCCACATATTTCTATTTAACTCCCATTTATTTTATTTTTGGATAGAGATATATAATATTTTTACTTATATATATAATGGATGATTGGTAAGTATGGAGTCAAGTAATTTGCTTCTTGATTGAAGTGGGCCAAATATATAAGAAAAACTTCACATAAGACTTAGTACACTGAGGACTTGGTCAAGTCAGGCATCTGTGGGCCATAATCATCATTAAAGCTATTTTGACAATTATTATAGCATTTTGCAAATTCTATCAGTATGCTAGCATTATGAAAGCCTTGAAATTTATGTTTACCTTTTTGATAAAAACAATGGTCTGTACTTTTGTCATGTGAATGTAAATATTTATCCCTTGAAAATGTATGAGATAAAACAAGTAGCTCACTAGAAGCTTTTGACAATTTTGTCCAATGTTAATCAAATCCCAAAGTACTGGTAAAATAAAACTTAAAATTAAAACATTTCATTGACAACTAATGTCAATAGTTGCTTTCAAATGACAGACTTATGGTATATCATATTGCTGATTATATGAATAATCATATATATGAACTGCAGTGGAAATGTTAAATCAGTTGTAAACTATATATCTAATAAGTAGTTGTATCAGTGACCTAATACTAAATGCCATAATCTAAAAAACAAAATTTGGATATAAGCAGTGTGAATATGATCTAATGACGATTAATTTCGTAGTTGATTGCTTATATTTGTAATACTTATTGCATAGATTTTGAAATAAAACGTAAAAGATAAAAATAAAAATAGAGTTGAGAAAGGACTATCTGTGACTTTAGCTAGCGATTTTAGTAAAAGGTAGGTTAAAATCTAGGTAAATATTCTTAATTGTGTTTAGTGTTACACTAATAACTTTGCATCAAAGTTGCTACTTTGACTGGCTGGGTTTAACAAAATTGATATTTTGGAGTAATAATTTTTGCTCAATTTCTATATTATGCAAACTAATATCATTAATCATAGCACGTAATTAAAGTCGCAACCTTTACATTAAAGTTACTAATTTTCAAATTGTGAATTACTCTAGTTAATCCAATTAATTGGGACAGAAAATAGTCATGCTTTCGCTAAGCTTAAATATACAATCCTCATATAATTCAATTAACAAATTTTGCTAAGTACCCAGAACCAAAGGAAATAAAAGATAGACTTAGCCCAATACATATTAATATGTTATAACATAATTTATTTTTATGCAAAAAAAGAAAAAAAAAAACTAAAATTACAAACTATTGTAATGCTTTTGAAAGTATAAAGATCTATATAAATTCAAATTTCTTTCACTCCCTCATATTCCTTTTAATTTATTGTTTTAGAGAATTTTTTTATCTTCCATTTTAGAAAATATATATATATTTTTAATATCACCCATATTGTTTCTACTAAATGTTCAAATACTTTACACTTTGATTGACTTTTGAGTATTTCAATAAAATAAATTCAGTGAAGACGATTGTTTTTTCTGTAATTAAAACTATTTAATGACTTTTTAATTCATGTATATTTATATTAAATTACGAATAAAAAGGGATAAGCTAAATTATAATAGTATAATGTAAATTTCTTATGAAATTCTAGAGGGTATGTGATAAAGCTTTATGACTGGTTCTCCTTGTGATTAGTAATGTAATTATTTTTTCTCATAAATTGGGTATCCTTCTAGAAGATTAAGGACGACACGTGTACACCGAACTTCTGGTTTCCAGTTGGCAATTTTCCAACGGTAATGCCCTTGTTCTTTATCTTTATTACGGTATTGCCATTGTGATGTCAATCTTTATGTATTTACTAAAACCTACACATAATTTCTGAATTCACAGTATTGTGCCTCTCTTTTAACATAGTTGACAAACAGGTCTGTTTGTTTCTTGAGAAAATCACAATTATGGCCATTAGAGGACCGAGAGGGGGCAGGAGGGTGGCGACGCCCCACCCTCCCCCAACCGTCCAAAATTTTGTTATGTGTAAATTTAAAAAATTTTATAATAACTTCGTTACATGGTCCTCAAAAAAAAAAAAAAAATTGAATAAGTGTTCTACACAGAACATATAGATCTCGCTCCTTGTAAGATGAAATCTTAGGTCTGCCTAACAATACTATTGCTGTTTCCAGTCTATTTTTCATCAAAATATTAAAACGAGAAGAATAATATTATCAATAGTTTCATTAAAATATACCATTTACAATTATTATTATTATTATTATAATTATTATTATTGATGAATAACATGAAAAGTAGCAAAAGAATATTGGTTAGTTGACTGATAGGTCTGATTCTTAGATAGTAAAATAAGATTCGTCAAGGAAGAAGAAGAAAATTAGAGGCAAAAGTGGATCAATGTGTGATATCATCCACTTGAGAGGGATCTCAAAGAATCATTGAGCCCCAATGGCATCCAAGGAATTTGAATACGGAACAAGGGCTTTATTGTATATTAAAAAATATACTTATTTTTCATATTTTGAGCTAAAAGAAGGGATGCAAAAGTGGAGATATATATATATATATATAATAAAAATAAAATATTAAAAATGGGGAAGACGGGGAGAAGGAAGACCATTCCCAAAAAAGTTTGACCTCCCTCTCTCTTTCCTCTCTCTTTCTTCTCTCTCTCTCTCCTTCCCTTCCCTCCCCTCCATCCATCCCTCTCTATATATGCCTCTTTTCGACTTCTTCTTCTCCTTGCATCCTCCCATAGATATCTTCAATCTAACAACAATTTCCACAAAACCAATTTTTATATAAATTCTCAATCGGGGTTTCTTACTTTATCTATTTCAAAATCATACTTCATTTGGGTTTGTTTCTAAAACATTGGGCATTGAAAATTGAAGCCACCCAGGTTCTGTTTTCTCTGTTTTTCTCTAACCCGATACCAATTCTCAATTTGGGTTTTTATTTTGTCTATTCAAAATTATTATTCAATTGGGTTTGTGTCAAAAATCTATATAGGCATTGAAAATTTAAGATACCCAGGTTCTGTTTTCTCTATTTCTTTCTAAATTAAACCAGAACGGTCAAATTTTTATCTGTATCTAGTTCTTATTTTGAGATTTATATTATATTGATATTTGAAATTGCTTTGTATTATATTGCGCTTGTACCATAATTCTAAATTATTTAATGTATTGCTAGTATTTTGGGACCCATAACCAAAAAAACCCTAGCTTTATTTTATTTTGAAATTGTAGCTTTTTTTTTCCTTTTAATTTTCCGTTTGATCATATTGAAAGAGTTTGAGTATATAGTTTTGTGTGATGGGAAATTGTTGTGTTAAACCTAATGGTGGTGATTTTGAGCCCAAAAAAGGCAAAAACAAACAGAACCCATTCGCTACTGATTTCCGGGGACACGAGGCAAAAAGTGGTGTGAAGAATCTCCGTGTGTTGCACAACCCGACGGGCCATGACATCGGGGAGTTTTATGAGCTGGACCGCGAGCTAGGGCGTGGCGAATTTGGTGTTACGTACTTGTGTACGGATAATTCC
>MKEJ01087868.1:0-18321 GCA_001753735.1 Embelia ribes
TTTTGTTTATTTAATTGGAAATGTTATAATTTCTTTTCTTTTTCTCTCAAAAACTCACGCGCCCCGGGTATGTGAAAATTCGGGGCGTGACATAGATATATTACCAGAAAACCTATTACAGATTGGTAAGGAGTGAATTGCAGTAGGACTAGGACTCCTGATCCTATCGGTCTTTACTGGCAGAGTATTAGATGCAACATACACCCCATAGCTTTACCAGAAGAAAATCAGAATATTTTCCTTATAAATATTTTAAAGCATGATATTATAATAGAAGAAAATAATATCAATATTATGGAGGCTAATCTCCAACATTATCTGTATGACTATCAAAACTTAATGATTTAAATAGAATCTTATTATGGATTTGTCTTATCTCCAGGATTTTATGCATCCAGGCAAAGGACGCGGCCGAGGCCGTGAATATAGATATATATATATTTATATATATAAAATTATTTTTATACATATAATATATATAATATTTATATTATTTGAATATATAATACTTACATATATATACATATTTTATATGTATGATATATATATATATATTTGTATTATTATTATTATTATTATGATTAATAATAATAATAATAATAAATATTATATGTGTATATATATAAATATTATATATATAAATTTATTTTTATACATATAATATATATAATATTTGAATATATAATACTTGCATATATAAACATATTTTATATGTATATGTATTTATATGCGCACACACACATATATATTTAATAATATAAATATTATATATGTGTATATATATAAATATTATATATATAATAAGATAGAGAAGAGAAAGAAAAAGAAAATCTAAAATAGATGAGAGTAAAAAATGGATAGTTAAATTTAGATATCTCTCATCAAAAAATTAAAATTTAAATAACCATCTATTTTAGATGCTAGAATATAAAATCTTATTTTTATAAATAAAATATTTAAACGAATATCTAGATAATAGAAACATGCCTCGAAACTTAGAACGACATAATTGGCGCGGCCTTGTGCTCTAAAAAATTCAATCCCCGCCCAAAAAGTATCAATCAGCGCTAATAGGACAATCCCAAATCCAGAGATTGCCAGAACCGCCACGAGCAATGGCGAGGGGAGACGAGGTGCGGCTGAGTGCAGCGAAGAGGGCGTATCGGAACGCGGCGGAGGAGGGCAACCACCAGGAGGAGGCGCGGTGGGCGAACGTCGTCGGAGACATCCTCAAGAACAGGGGTGAGTACGTGGCGGCACTCAAGTGGCTCCGCATTGATTACGACGTTTCCCTCAAGTTCCTCCCGCGGAAACAGCTCCTCGCCACGTGTCAGTCCCTGGGCGAACTCTACCTCCGCCTTGAGTTCTTCAAAGACGCCCTTATTTACCAGGTCATTCTTCATCTCTCTCTCTCTCTCTCTCAGTTCTCTCTATTTGTTGTAGTCCATCTTTTTTTGGCTTAATCGATTGACAAGGATGGTGATCAGAGACTAATTGAGCTTATCGAGTGATTTTTTGACTAGTGAAAGAATTGGGGCAAATACGGATTAATGCTGCGTGTAGTGCAGGAATTCCTCTGGGGAATATATCGTTGAAAAGAAAATCTATTCACAAAAAATCTTAGATATGAGAATAATATTTTACTTCTCTTCAATTTTTCCTATGTGGAATTCTTACACTAGACGCAATGTAAGGATTTCATACATAGAAACATTTTTCCAAGAGTAAGAGCACTCACACCCGTCTTTCTCATTTAATTTCAAACTTTGACTTTCTATGAAGTCATTTCTCACATGAGTAAATCATTCCATAAATGATCCACACCCTTCTTTCTGCAATCTATTAAATTTTTGGAATAATCATATGTCATAAAATAAGATGTAAAAATATTTTTTCACCGCATATATATATAGTTTTGGCAGGAAAAACATTACTTGTTAATAAAGAAATTATTAACAGTAGATTCACTCAATCAAAAATCTGTTGCATTTTCTTGAGATTTCTAGGAAGTCTTGGAAATAGAAATACTGATATGGAACACTTCTCATCCAAGATTTCTCATTTGAGGAAATAAATGAGAGAAATTGGACATTTAGAAAGACCGGTTTGAATGCTCTGAAAAAGCTTCCTCAGCGACATCAGTATGTTTATTGGAAAATGCTACTAATACTTAATTTATATATACATAACAATGTGGCACTCAGGGTTCATCCCACATGATTTATGTCTCATTCCCTATTGAACATTAGAAGTGATTTATAATTACAATATCAACCATTGTAAAATAATTTATGTAATTACAAAATTAGGATGTGTACCACTCAGGGTTCATCCCACATGATTCATGTTGGAAAATTCTTCTCGGTATTGATTACGATGTATGTTTTTGTCTAGGTATTTTTTCTTTGTAACCAGAAAATCATGTTGTCTTTATTACCTCATGATAAATTCGATCATTCATTTATTACGAAACTGATGAATGTAACAATTCAAATTTGTTATGTTGAAGATGGTAAGATCTAGCTTGCCTTCTTTCTAACCACATAAACTTTTAGAGGGAGTTGATGACTTACAATCTAATGTGGTATCGCATCAGACGGATTGCCACCCAAAAAGAAAAAAGTTGCTCTTGCGCGACTCTCAAATAAATTAGGGTTTAGCCACTTTTAAGGTGTGTTAAAAAAGAAGTAGTAATTTTCCACCGTTTATAATAGCTTATGACTAAATGAAATGAGATCTTCCCCTTCTCTAATTTATTGGATAAGCTGCTTCTTTTTCTCCTCCATGCTGTCCAGAGTTGTTCTTTGTTTAACTAATGCTTGAAATTTTTCTCACTTCCTTGTGTTATGTTGAAGTTCTTCGGCATCATATACTTGAAGTCTATTTTCCATCACTGTTGCTAACTTTTTCTAGAAACCTGAACTAAGAACAAGTGTTAGAAGTTGAATTTGTAGTCTCTTCAAAAGCTCGAACAGAATTCATATAGTATGGGAGATACTCAGCGAACCAAATCTTGTTGGTTGTTATACTAAAAGTTGAATGGTGAATTGGTGATGGACTTGCATCTTATTACCATAATACATTTTGTCCCATCTCTTGTTCAATGCTGAGAATGTTCTTTTTGCAAAAAACTTTATCTTCATCCTGTCGTCTTTTGTTCTTTTTCCCATCATTGTCATAATGGAAATATTAACTGCCACAATTGTCACATTTAATATGACAGAAAAAGCATTTGGAGCTTGCCAAGGATAGCAATGATGTCGTTGAGCAACAAAGAGCAAGCACCCAACTTGCTCGTACTTACCACGAAATGTTCCTTCGGTCCGACGATGACCACTATTCTGTCAGAAATGCCAAAAAGTACTTCCAATTAGCCATGAATCTTGCTAAAACCCTTAAGGAGAACCCACCGGCTGGTAGCACTTCTTTCCTTAAAGAATACATAGATGCTCATAATAATATTGGGATGCTTGAAATTGACCTTGATAATCTGGAAGAAGCTGAGAAAATTTTGACCAAAGGATTACGGATCTGTGATGAAGAGGAGGTGGGTGAAGATGGCGATGGGCGTACTAGGCTTCATCACAACCTTGGAAAAGTCTACTTGGAGCTCAGGAAGTGGGATGATGCTCGTGTTCACATTGAGAAGGATATTATGATTTGTAACAGAATTGGGCACTGTCAAGGGGAGGCAAAAGGGTACATCAATCTAGGAGAATTGCATTACAGGGTTCAAAAGTGTGAAGAGGCAATTTCTTGCTATGAAAAGGCTCTTAAACTGGCGAAGTCCATGGAAGACGAAGATGCTTTGGCTGATCAAATTCGTCAGAATATTGTAATTGTTAAAGAAGCATTGAAAGTATTAGATGATTTGAAGAAAGAGGAACAAGATCTGAAGAAGCTGATCAGAAAAATGCTGAAGGCAAGAGGAACTGCAAGGGAACGAAAATGTCTGCTGCAGCAGAATGCTTGTCTTGATCGTCTTATTGAGAAATCAAGCATGATTTCTGCCTGGTTGAAAGTACGTGTTTCATGACTCCCAAACTTACCAACAGCCCCCCACCCCTCTCCCCCCCTCTCTCTCCTCTTTCTCGTTTTTAGCTCTTGCTGTTGCTGTTAATTTTATCATCTGGTATATCTTCCTTTTATGCAGTGTGTGACTTATCCAAGGAATTATAATTGTATGCCAGTCATTTCAACCTTGCGATGTTTTCACTGAACTGCATGTTGGCTTCCATTTGGCATTTTTTTAAATGTCAAAGACAAAAAGAAAAAGAAAAATAAATGAAAAGAAACGGATCCTCTTGACATTTTTAAATTTCTCTTTTACCCGCCCACAAGGACTGAAAAAAGGGAGAAAGAGACTTCGCCCCAACATGCCCTTGTTCCAACTCTTTAGTATTCTTCTTCCCTTGTGAGCGGGAGAGTGATTACATCATCGATTCTTAGTTGTGTTTTCAGGAAGTGAGTGTGCTTTATGGGTTACATATGTTTAATGGTACTACTTGCATGTGAGACTGATCCCCTGTATGACTTCTTATTGAAACCCAGTTTTTCTATCATCTAGAGAAGTATATGCAACAACCTTATGTCATTCATCGGAAGTTTACTCAAGAAAGAGACATGGAAAATGGATCTTTTTGACATTTGTAAATTTCTCTCTTTCGTCCACCCACAAGGACAAAAAAGGGAAAGAAACTCCGTCCAACATTCCCCTTGTTCCAACTCTGTAGTATTCTTCCCTTGTGAGCGAGAGAGTGATTACATCGTAGATTCTTGTTTGTTTTTGTTCAGGGAGTATGCTTGATGGGTTACATATGTTTAATAGTATTATTTGTATGTGATACTGATCCCCTGTGGATGACTTCTCATTGAAACCTAGTTTTTTCTATCATCTGGAGAAGCATAAGCGACAATCTGGCAACCTTACGTCGTTCATCTGAAGTTTACTTAAGAAGGAGACATGGAATCCACAAAGTAGTTCATTTTTGAAAATAATGATACTAGTATATAGATCTCAAATGCATTTGATTGGTTCATTCTTTGGTCCTCCATATTATGGTGTACTCCGTCATTTCTGGAATTCAGCATTCCAACTTCTGCATTTCTAAGAAGTTGATTGCGCCTAACTATGCAGTTGATCTACATAAAAGACCTTCAAAGAGTGAAATTTATCCCATGCTCAACTCTTCTCTTGATTTGAATTCTGAACCTTGACTTTAAAAATACATGGTCCTTTTGATCGTGCAACTAAAAGTTGCACAAGAGATGAAATTGATTTAATTATAATCCAGCCGAAGACTTGGCGAATTACTCTTCCTTAGCTTCTGTTGGTTCTATCTAATTGCATTGAAGTTTTTTTTGGTTTGTATCTGGCTTAAAATGTGTAGTGATAAGTTTTGAAAGCACTGTACCTCTGTACAAGAGTTGGTCAAGGTTGGATTGTTGTAGAAAGACCCTGAGAGATTGATATTTCTTCTTTCTATGAGTTGGATACACCTTTATCGAGAAACCCTCTTTTACCTCTTATTTTCTTAGCACAGCTTACATTTTGTTGTCTGTTGCCCCGCAGTCATAGGAAGCCTGGTATATAATTAGTGCTAGTATGGCTGCAGATTCAATTCAAAAAGATGGATTCTTTAGAGATTAAAATGTCAACTTTTTTCGGTTAAAAATTCTATTTTTTATATGCCAATTAGCTTAAAAACTATCATCTTGATGCACAAGGCTTATAAGCTAAAGTCAAAAAACTTGCGTAAAAGTCACAACCAAAGACACTCTTAATCTGCTGTGGTATTTATAATCTACATATTAAAATTTGCGGCTTTTGTTTTTGATGTACTGAAGATAGAAGTTATTTGTACTCCATGCCTTCTTTTTCCAGCATCGTTGCTATGCCAAAGAAAAGAAGCGAATAGCAACTGAACTTTGCGACAAAGAAAAGCTGAGTGATTCATTTCTAGTGCTTGGGGAGTCGTACCAGAAGCTTAGAAATTTCAGCGAAGCGCTTCAATGGTACACAAAGAGTTGGGATATTTATAAATCAATTGGGAACTTGGAGGTATACTCTGCTCGCTGTAGCATATCTTCATGTTTAAAAATGATTTATTAGTATTATAGCTTTCAGTTTGAAACTTGAAGTAGGAATGTACACCGATTTTGGTCATGATATCACTAAAATATTAGTCATCAGATGACTTCTATAACCATAACAACTCCAACTCCATTTTCTGGTAACTATTATACTAGTTAGTGCTGTAAAATCTTAATTTTTTCCATACGGGAAATATGACACTGTGTTAATGGTGAATCTTTCACTAATATGCACTTTTCTTTTATACACATCTATATTCGTTCTCTTATGACAATCCCTTTATTGGATCTGTTTTACGTTTTCTGAAGTCATTGTTTGGAATGTAGGGGCAAGCATTAGCAAAAATTAATATTGGAGATGTTTTGGATTCCGATGGTAATTGGGAAGGCGCCCTGAGTGCGTTTGAAGAGGGCTATGGGTAATGTCGTCTCTCCTTGCATCCCATTTGGATTTCATTTTCTATTTATGTGGAACTAAGATGCATTAAGAAATTGGGAAAGCTTAAGGTTTGGAGAAGATGTGTTCCATTGACAAGTAAATTTTTATGCAATGTTCCTTTTGATCATTTTTTAAATTCTTATAGATGAATTATTTATGCAAATCATGGTGGTGAGAGACGATATTTTTTTTTTGGTATATTTAATTATTTTCCATCACACTAATTGTATGATTTTCTTCATCATGAGAATTCTGTTGAATTTATACAGTCTGAAAGTGATATTGTTGATATGTTTCTTCGGTTTTGGAAATGAAAAGTGTCATTTAAGGTTCCTTAAAGTGTAGGTTTTCACTTTCTTTTGCAGCATTGCGTTGCAGGCAAATCTTCCTTCTGTTCAGCTATCCGCGCTAGAGAATATGCATTACAGCCACATGATAAGATTTGATAATGTTGAAGAGGCCAGGTAATCTGATTATAGCAATTTATCTCCGACACTCAAGAACTCATCAAAGTTCAGCTGCCAAGGGAGACTGTTATAAAGGATTAAAAACTTAACAGATGATTATTGTTGTTGAGAAAGACTTTTAATTCTTTTGAACGAACAAGATTTGAGAAGCACTTATAGTCTTGTTTTTTGAATTATTATTGCTTCTTCTTTAAGGAGGTTGCAGTTGCTAATTGACAAATTGAAGCAGTCAATATCTAGAGAGCAGGAAACACAAAAGATGAAGCAAGATTGTTGCTCGGAAACTGATACAGAAGGAGATGGTCTACAAACTAATGGGTCTGACTTGAGCTGTTCCAACAACACAACTAGCTCTGATTTTGGGAAAGGTCAATCTCAAACTCATGAGGAGGATAATGAAGATGTACCAATAATTTCTCTTAAACATGCTAAAAAGAATGCACCAAAGTTTAAGCCTCCCTATTCTCTTCATAATTCTGAAAAACAAACTCAAGTTTTGCTTGAAACCACGACAAGTAGTCAGCAAGCACTTGTGGGGCGCAAACGCATTCGTGTAATACTTTCTGATGATGAAGAAGGTGAAGCACATGCAGAGGTAATGAGCTCCAAACTAAGATGTTATGAAGCTACAAGAGAGGATGTTGCAACTTCGGAAGAATGTAAGGTTTCATCATTAAAAATTATTTCAACATGGACTGCTTATAATTATCGACTATTCTGACCTCTTTTGGATTGCAGTTAAAAGCTGGGAAAACTGTGCAGGTGAATTCCAGGTGAATAGTTGTTGGACCAAGCTTCTCTTGTTTTGATTCTTGTATGGAAGAACAAGTGGCTTATAATTTTAAAACTTTGCAGGATGTCTCATTATTTGCTTCCAAACGTGTCACCCGCAGTTGCTCTCCAACTAATCTTGAAGAAAGCATTTGTTCTTATCCAGAAATAGGTATTCACGACGCCAGGAATCTCCAAACTTCGAGCACTGGTGAAGCCATGAACAATCCCTTATTTAATGAGAATGTTACAAAGCCTTGTGTCGGTGTCTCTAGAGGCACCTCTCATGATTTCTCTGGTCTCAGCAAGCATGCTTGTGGTGGTGAGTGCGGGGTGAGTATTGCTTTGTTTTTGACCATCATGTATAATGATGTTAAGTCGTCATTGCTCTTCTAATTTCATACTTCTAGTCATAAATGATTGCATTTGTTATCTGTTACTTCAGTTTATGACCAATGTCAGATCATTTTGTGTCTATTATCATTTTGTTTCTTAACTCTCATTAATGCCTTGAATGGCTATATATGTTTTACCTGAGAATGGTGAAGCTATGATATGTTTTAATTTGTTCTTTTGATCTTTATCCCGTGTCATGCTAATTTGCCACAACTTCGAACTGTTTTCTTGTGTATGGGAAAGTTGCCAGCACCTTTTGTATTTTGTTCTGTATTGCTTCAATTGGAATTGCCTCATGATATACCCTTGTCAGCACCATTATTTAGTTTATCCTAAGATGCATAAATAAATCATACATGCGTAAATACTAATAAATAGATGTGTATATGTACTGGTTTACTTTTTTTCTTAAGTTTATACGTGTAAAGGATGTAGTTACACTGGATCAGAAGGTGTATTGCATTTGAAACTTGGCACATATGATCAAGTTTAGTGAAAACGTTGTTTTCAAATCGTGAATAATGGAGGTGAGGATACAATGGTAGTCAGGATCAAGACCAGCGAATAGGTAGTTACAAGTTCTTGATGATCAAGATGATGACCATCAGTGACTAGTTGATTGCTGAGAACTTCGGCCTTGTGGATAAAGGCAGGGATGGGTATGTTATCCTTGCAAATAGAGGTAAGTTCGCATTTGAAATGGAGCACCCAAGCCTGACTATTAGTTGCAAAAATTCGCCTGAGGTGAAATTATTTTTTACGTGATATGTCCTCGGTGATGACATGGAATAGGATTTCTTTAGAGAGGGTCGAGGTAATGGATTGGATGATTTGGTCTTGCTGGCCTAACGGCGATAAAGAGTGTTGTCAATGAAGGGGCTGGTAGATGATCCAATGTGTTTCGGTGTTCTTTTGGTGGCTAGGTAGGTTCCGTCGACATAGAAGTTTTAGCTGTGAAGACGTGGGACTAATTGTGCTTGCCAAAGAAAAAGGTATGCATGGTTGAGTGTGATAGAAAATGTTGTAGGTTAGCTAATGAATGGGTGCATTGACGAGGGCGAGCAAGCTGGGAATTGTCGGGTAATGTTAAGAATGTTGGAGTGACAATGATAGTGGTAATCATGCTACCAATAGAAGTAGGTCCAAGGGAAGTTGTGAACAATGAAATTGCGAAGATGTAGTGCGGATAGGGTCAGTAGAGATAGGAGTAATGTTTGAAGCCATTAAACAATGCATGTTGATTTTTTGCTTTATACCATGAAACGTCATGGATTAGAATTTGGCAAGCACACATTTCAATGGCAATCTAGGAAGCACGAACACTCCAAAATAGGTACCGTGCGTATCGGACACACATACTCCCGGACAATTCGAACTACATGTCCGACAAGCCACGTGGTGAGCCTCAAATGCTATTTAATTATATAAACTCTGAAAACACGATAGACTCATTTTGGACTTGTCATGGACACGTCGAATCAATTTGTAACATTTTGTCTACTTCAGTCAAATTTTATTCATTTTTAGTCATTTTTGTGGTTTTCACAAATCACGTTTCAATAGTTGTTTATTCCTTTAGTGCATGACATGTTTTTGAGCGTTTTGATAATTGATACTTGTTAGTAAGTTATACTAGATTATAACGAAATGCAATTGCTTAGTTCCTACTTTGAGCCAACAATCAATCCATAACTTTACTAACTTATAAAAATTATTAAAAAAAATAAAAAAAATGTCAAATCCCTGCCGTGTCCGTGTCTAAATTTTTTAAAAATTTCCAAATCCGTTTCTGCACCTGTGTCCGTATCCGTACCCGTGTCCATATCGGTGCTTCTTAGTTTAAGAGCACTTGGGTGAGTACCCTAGCCAAGAAAAAAATTCCCTTTTCATTTCCAATAATAACATTCATAAATATCAAGTGTATCACAATTCAACAAAAGTACATAGACACAATTTTCATTACATAATCAGTTGCAATAACTTTAAGCTTTTCTCAAGACACATCAAGTAAATTTCTAATTTACTCAACCCTGATTGAAACTGAGAGCATTCACAGCATTCTTTCTAAATGCTACATCTCTCCCATTTAATTTCTCAAATGAGAAATCTTGGATGAAAAATGTGAAACAATAGTGTATCTATTTTTCACAGTTTCTAGAAATCTGAGAAATGCTACAATAGATTGGAGAAATTTAGTATTCACAATTTCTCTATTAAAATATTTAATTTTTTTCCCAACCAAAGCTATAAATTCCAAATTAACATTAGGAAAAACATATTTTTATATTTTATTGTGATTTATATAAATAATTCTCGTAGTTTTCACAAATATCATAAAGGATTGGCATCGAAAATTTCTAAAATATAAAATTCTAGTTAGAGAAATGAGTTTGTAGAAATTAAACTGGAAAGACTGGTGTGAATGCTCTAAACCATCTATAGATAAGCAGTACAACAATTGAAGGGACTAATATAAATTATCAAAACTAACAATTAAGAGCGTACACTAATATCTAAAATCCATCGGAGATGCAAATCAATAAAATTACAGCTGACCTGATTTAGGGTATAACTTGAGGAGATTTAGGCACTGGAGTTGATCGGAGCCGGAGGATTAGCTAATTCCGGCGGATACGGCGGCCGAAGGAGACGACGGCGGTGGTCGACTCTGCCTTTGGCTAGGGTTCTAAGACAATCTTCGTCTAATTTATTAAACTAGCAGATGGTAAATATATATATATATATATAATGAAAAAAAGTAATATTCCTCTTTATTCAAACATACTATGTGAATTCCAACCCTTCTTTAACACATTATTCTTATCTTTGTGAACAAATTTTCTATTTCTTTCTTTTTAAATCAAATTAACGATTTCCTAACTTTTACATTAAAATATTATTTTTATATCTTTTATTATTATTCATTTAAAATTTCACACATAAGAATGAATATAATTACGAAATAATATTTTATTCAATAATATATTAGTAAAAAAAATATTATGATTTCTTACCTTTCAATTTATAAATTTAAATTTAAATTAAATTATTAATTTATTATCTAAATGAGAAAAATGCAAATAGTCTCACTGTTTAAAAGGGAAGAGAGTGGGGAAGAGAACTGAGAAGAAAAACATAAATAAAATCCTATTAAAATTTACTATGTAAATGAGAAAATTATAAGTAGGATTTCTTAATAAAAAATTATTATTACTCAGAGTTAACATTATATTTTTCTTTTATATAACTATTAAATTTTAATCTTTTTTATTATATAATTTGGAAAATAAAATTTATTTCATAAATGCTAATTAATATTAATATTATTTATCATTTTTAAACATTAAAATTATTTTATATACTTAAATTTTAAATCTATATGTCATATTTAGTGCTTTTATATTCAATAATTATTTTTAAATATTAAATATAAACTTTAATTTATATTTAATAATTAATTATATTAAAATGCTTATATTTATATTTTAGTTAATAATACTAGTAAAGTGAAATAGAGAGAATAGATTATATATATAGACAATCTAGTGCACACATTTCTCACATTGCGGAGTCTAAGATGGTCTAATATAAGCAACCTTACACCAATTTCCAAACATGTTGTTTCCAATGGGACGAACTCGTGATCTACTAGTCGTAATGGAAGTATGTATAATCTTAACTTATAATTCAAGTTAGGGTTTTAAATACCACCAATATCAATTTCAGAAGATTGAGAAATTACGATAATCAGATGCCATGTAAATATTAAACAATCTCCATAAGAGAATATATTAAATATTTAAAAATATAATTATGAAATAATTAGACATGAAAGAGAATATATTATTTTATATATTTAAGGAATGATAGTGACTCAAATTTGGGTAATCCGAATCAGCTACAAAAGTGTAAAATATGGGTTAATATGAAGCATTTTAGGTTATTTATCTTGCATTTTTAGCATATATAAATTTGTTATATTTCTATATTACAGATTTTTGTGTGTGTTTCATGTATTTGATGTTAAAAAGGTAAAATTACCAGCTTTAGGAACTTATCATGAATTTCGTTAAAGAAACAAAGCACTAACAAGTAATAGAAGATCTTTAAGCACTGAAACTTGAGGGTTTGAAATTGAAAACTTGATAATTAAAGAAATTAAAAGCAAAACAAGTGACCATTCATGTTACGGATTCTTGATCGATTAGGACTATGGTGCAATCAATTGAGAAGGTTAAAACCAGATAAGTTCCTTGCACATGATAGCTTAACGGGGCCATCTATTTTATACTCTATTATTTTAGTCCATTTTTAAGTGTAAAAACACTCATAAGGATAGGGTAGTCTTTTTACCCAGTGTAGAGAATTTAAATAGGTTCCTAACCCTAAATCATATAGCTCTTCTTGTTTTGCTCCTGAAGGAGACATAGGCGATTTCTTTTTTTTTATTTATTTTTTTTAGTACAAGTTCTTGAGTTATTTTTGGCTTAATACTTTATTGATTAGTGTTGATTGACTTTATTATTAACTAGCTAATGTGACACATGCTACGCGTGTGAAAAATGAATTTTATAAATCAATTGTCGTTTGATGTACAATTTAAAAAAAAAGGGTAAATACATGTACAAAAATTTGGTTAAAAAATTATTTCTTTTATATATAGATAGAGAGATAAAGAAAGAGATAGAGATGGATAACCTAACGAACACGGATGATAGGAGAAGAGACAGGGTAGAGGCTTGTGGTGGAGGACGGGATTGGGAAGAGAGGTTGATGAACTGGAGGGTTGAGGGGAAGGGTGAAATCTGGAGGATGGGTGGAAGGGAGAGAGATAGAGATAGAGATAGAGAAAGAGAAAGAGAAAGAGAAAGAGAAAGAGAGAGAGTGCAGTTGCAAGCGGTAGTTGAGAACGTAGGTTTGTGTAAAATTCATTTTTACTTTTTTATTCCTATGTAATCGTATTTTGGTAGAAATTAAGTTGTATAAAATCATAATTTATAAAATGCAAAAGGGCATTTTTGACATAATAAAAAGTTGAAGCAATTTCACCATGGAAAACAACGCTCCATTTATATATTAAAAATTGTTATGTTTTCTTCAATGTCTTTCTCATCAAATATTATTACTTCTTCTTACATTATGGTAAGTTAAATTAGTTGCCTAGGTGATGAATATAGATGAAAGGAATCTCCAATGTTAATTAATAGATTGGTTTTTACAAAACTGAAATATAATTGATTTTTATTTATATTATTTAGGTTCAATCTGTCTGAGTATATTACATATTGTCTAGGTATAATTATAGAATCTAACAAATTTCTGATGCATACTAGGTTGACATAGATCAGATTAGAAACATCAATAATTTATAAATAAACTTATGCACATTTCATTAATCGGATAATTTTTTTTTTTTTGGGGGGGGAGGGAGTAATTTAATTTAAGGACAAGTGTATAAATATTGTTAAATCATTTAGAAACTTAGTATTAAAATTTTATTGTACCAATACCAACTAAGGAGCACTTAGGAGTATCATCATTATTATTCAAGTCTTGAAAATCCTAACCAATTGAAGTAAGTTAAAAAAAATGAAACAAGACATTACGTCGGATCGTTGACATAAATTTTTTGACACTACTCATTCATGTCGAAAGTTATTTGTTTGTCCAACATTATAATACACATGTCTTTTTTTTGCCTTTGTATCAATGTATTTAAAAGTCTTTCCATTCTCACCCCAGTACTCTCGTATTTTCTAATTGATGTACTCTCAAATCTCCTTCTTATATGTCCAAATCATCTTAAAGTGTTTTCTCTCATCTTATACCTAATTTTTGTCACTCCTAATTGAACCCGAATCTTTTAATTTCTAATCATATCTTTTCTAATCTTCCCATATATCCACCTCAATATACGTATTTCTACTACACTTATCTGTATTTATCTTATTTCTTAGTAACCCATCACCCACTTCCAAATAGTAAAGCTGGTCGAACTGCAGTTTTATAAAATTTTCCTTTTAACTGTTGAGGTTTATTATGGTCATATAACCAGATACACTTCACCACTCTATCTATCCTACTTGGGCTCTATGATTAACATTTCTTTATATCCTACCGTTACTTTGAAGAATTGATATTAGATATAAAAAATGATTAGTCTTTAGTACCAGCTCCCCGGCTAAATTAACCATAGTAGGGTCCACTATACGCCGTCCACTGAAACAACACTTCATATATTAATTTTTTAACCTATTAAGCTCAAAACTGCAAGATTTTAAAGTAAATCTTCATAATTCCAGTTTATCACTTATACCTACTCTAATCTCATCAACGAAAACTATATCTCAACAAATAATATACACCATGGAACTTCGGTTTGCATGTGTTTTTCCAGCTTATTCATTACTATTACAAGCAAGAATGAGCTTAGTGTTGAGCCTTGATACAACCCTATTACAATAGGAACATGGGACGACAAGCCGCCACATGTTTTGATATTGGTAATTGCACCCTCATTCAAATTCTTGATAAAATATTTATATATTTAAGGGAAGTAATTTCTTTGTCAAAACCCACCAAAGTAGCTTTTTCGGAACTTTATTATAAACCTTCCCCAAGTCAATAAAAATTATATGTAGGTCTTTTTTTCCCTTTCTATATCTTTTAATCAGTTGTCACAATAAATGAACTACTTCTGTAGTTGATTTTTTCCATATAAGCCCAAACTGATTTTCCTAAATCGTAATTTGTCTATTAACCTATACTAAATTACTCTCTCCCACAACTGCATTGTATGACTTATGAGTTAAATTCGACGATAATTTGAATAGTTCTGTATATCGCTTTTATTCTTATATAAAGGCAATAAAGTACCCTTTCTCCATTCATTGGCAATATTCCCATTGCGCCATATTTTGTTGAATAAGTTGTTAATCATTTTATACCTACTTTACCCATAACTTTCCAAACCTTAATAGAATTGCCATCCGATCTCACTGATTTGTTCATTTTCATTTTTCTTAAATTTTCTTTAACCTCACACTCTCTAATCCTTAAAATAAAGTTACATTTAACTTTCTCCAAAAAAATAATAATATTACTTAAATTACTTTATTGATCACAATTAAAGAGTTTGTCAAAATAATCTCTCCATCGTTATTTGATCTCCTTATTTTTTACCAAAAATTTTGTCATTCTCCCTTTTTATACACCTCACACCATTTAAATCCTTACTATTCTTATCATTTAGTCTTGCAATTCTATACAACTCATTTTCTCTCTCATTTGTATCCAATCTTTTATAAAATTCCTTATGAACTTTATATTTTGCATCTTAAATGTTTTTTTTTTTTACTTCCTTCTTTGTTTGTTTGTTTCTCTCATGCCTTGATAATCCCTACACTTTTTGAGCTCTTTATAATTGCATTATTTTGCTTTAACCACTACTTTTACCTCATCAATTCACCACTAAGATTCTTTTCCAGGGGTGCTTTTCATCTATATTTCCCTAGCATCTCCTTAACTACCATTTTTACATTGTGCTATCTTTCCCCATATTACATTTATTTCAATTTCACTCTCCCAATTAGTCTTTTAAACTACCTTGTCTTTGAAGGCTATTATTTCCATACCCTTCAACTTCCACCATTAATCTTCAGTTTTTGAACTTGGCTTCCTTTTTTTGCCAGATTTGGATACAAATATCCATTACTAAAAGTCTATGTTGGGTAGCGACCCTCTCTCTAGGGAAAACTTTACAGTCCTTACATATCATTTTATCCACTTTCCTAGTTATGAAGAAATCATTTGGCTAGCATTTCCGCTGATTCCATATATTACTAAATGTGATTCTCTTTTTTAAACAACGTATTTACTAGCATTAAGTCATATGGTATAGCAATACCCAAAATGTCATCTCCGGCACTATTTCTATCCCCAAAACCATATCCTGCATGCACATCCTTAAAATCGTCTTGGCTTTCGCCCACATGTCAATTTAAGTTCCCCACAATGGATAACTTCTCACTAGGAGGTATTCCTTGTACCTCTTCATTTAAATCATCTCAAAATTTTTTCTTATTAATCTTATCTAACCTATTTGGGATGCAAAATACTTAGCACATTTATAATTTTCTTCCCAATTACAAACTTAATACGTAAAATTCGATCACACTTTCGCCTCACATCGACAATATCTTTCTGTAAACTCTTAGATATGATTATGCCAACCCCATTTATGTTCTTTTCTTTACCAGTATACTATAACTTATAAGCCCACAGAGCTATGTCTTTGGTTTTCTTACTTATCCATTTAGTCTCCTGAATGTATAAAATACTTATTTTTCTTTTATTCATTACTTCTCCAATCTTTGATAGTCGACCAATCAAGGACTCTATATTCCAAGATGTTAGACGAATCCTATTCTCATGGACTAACGTCTTTACCAACACCCTTCCATTAAAATGCGAGAACCCTTACATATTTCCACTACACCCAGGCATCGATGTAATGTATGGCTTTAGGGGAACGCTCTAACTTGCACCCTTGCCAATTTAATACTATACCTGGAGTCCGATGCGACGCGTTATGAAAAGAATGCCTCAGCCCTTACCAATTTAATACCACACCCGGGATCCGATGTAACGCGTCGCTGAGTAGGGAACGCCACAACAAAATTGTTATTTGGTTCTATTTTATATGGTGTGATTGTTTTTTATAGCTGACCGTCAATCTTCCGCAACCCTCATTTTTTATCCTGATATGGGACATGCTATGTATCGTGAAATATATAGGTGGAGTTCTATGGAGCACTTAAGAGTATGAATAATTTAATCAGTTGGTTATTAAAATTGAATTTTAGAAATTGAGTTGTGTGGTTAAAAATATATTTGTATAACTTAGATCAGTAAGAATCTCGAAGAATAATGAATCCGATATTTACTGGTAAAACTATATCACTTTCTAGCGCGCTTGTTAGGTAATATAATTTGTATATTTTCAAAGCTATCAAACTTTTAGTATTGCTAGGGACTCCCTACATAGAGTACTAAGAATTTTTTATCCACACTTCGTTCGATAGAATTTACATACCTGTAGATTGTAATTAGTAAAATTTTAAAATTCCACCTTTTACACATCTGCACAAGCGGCTCATACAATGCAAGACCCACTCTTATCCTCTTACGCCTCTTGTGATGAGTGCACATGGCAATGGGGATATTAATGCCCCACCTGGCTTTGACAATCTAGGTGGTTGAAATTTTCTGAATAATCCTTCTCCTACTCCTCAACGGAACCAACTTCCTGTAACTAGTAACCAAGTACCTCCCCTGGTTTATCAGGTACCTCCCTCGGTTTAGCAGGCACCTCCTCCAATCAATCTTGTATTTTTTCCTGCTGAATGTGTACTTTGGCCTTAAAAAAAGCATACCATTGTGCAATATTTTTCCTAAAAATTAGCAAAGGGTATTTAAATTAAAGGCATGGATGATACATTTCCTACCTGAGTTTAACGGATTGGAGGCCGAGAGTGCTTACAACTTTATGAACTACTTTGTTTCTATCTGCTCTACTTTTGGAGATCCATTCATTGATCCTGACACTGATTGCCTTAGGTTTTTTTTTTTGCCTTCAAAAGAAAAGCCAAAGCCTGCGTTAATTCACTTTTTTTTTGTATTGTATAGGAACTTGGAAAGAGAAGCAATGAGTGTTTCAGAACAAATACTTCCTTCATCAGTAAACACTCAAATATCAAGAGTGAATTTCCCAATTCACCATTCTAACTTTCGAGAAATTTTTCTGATCTTGGGAATTTTTGAAGGAAATGCTTCTTACTTGTTCCCACCATGGTTACGATAAGTGGTGGTTGATTAAATTCTTCCATATATCATTATGTATTGAATTGAAACAAATGAATTCCTCCATGTGTAGCGAAAATCATTTCAATAAGCGTACCACAGATATCTAGAAATTCTTTGATGATTTAGCTGATGAGTTATGAACTTGGGAAGATTCACCAGTATGTGTATCCCTAAAGATGTCTACAAAGGGTAATCATTACCATCTCTATAAGGCCCCAAAATTTTATGCTATCACTGTAGTAACACTGTTGCATCTTTGTATAATATTGAACAGTGATTTTATGAGATAAA
>MKEJ01087871.1:0-11600 GCA_001753735.1 Embelia ribes
ATGGCTCGATAAGTTACAAAATACCTAACCTAACAACATGTTCACCTAGCAATCAACTTGTAGATGCAACTCAAGCTCTGAGAAGGAGCTGGATGCTCTACCCTGAATGCTTATATGCTTGCAATGTATTTTCCTTTATGTACCAATTGATAAATAAAAGGCAGACGGGATTAATTTATGAATGGTATTCAATACGTTAATTATAGTATAAAGAGAAACACATCACACATCTCCATTCACATGATGTCATATTCATCATAGTAAAAACATAACGCCATATTTGCCATATTCGTCAAGTAAACACGCATTTCATCACAATCATATAGCCACACAATATTTATGCATAAAAATTTTAGTAGGTACCCTCCACACCCTAGGTCTCACGTGAGATAAAAAATGGACATTAAATAGGGGTTTATCCCTCGCTCTTCAAAAAAAGGCCCGCATGACCTCTATTTTACTGCCACAAATTTATTTTTCGCAAAGATGACCCACTACTGGCCTTATTTAAGAAAATTGCAAAAACTTCACAAAATACCATATATTTTATCAAAAACGTAGTACAGTGTTTCCCAACAAAAATCACTAATATACATATTTCACCACACAATACACCATTGCATAGTTTTACAAAATACTTACGCTAGTCATTACTTCTTATGCACTCAATTCTTTTATTCACACAATTAGCACGCAACACATACACCATGATATACTATACACTATGCAAATATGAATTCAAAAGCACACATATATTATATAATAATTATCATAGTATATTAACCGTAACTAACCCGTACCTGACGTCGTTATCGTAACTTTTTACAGGTTTATGTTGACCTTCCTTCATGAACCACACTGTTGACGCAAAGAATCATCAAATTTCTCATCCTTGAGTCTCGTAAAGGGGTCTAAGGTTGAAAAATAATACAAGTAGTTCAGTTTTTTAAATTGTCCAACTATATCAGTTGACTGATTTGGAACAATCAGTCGACTAATTGTTTAGTTATCATGCCAGTCTCAATTGTTTATAAATAAGTTGTTCCATTCTTCATGCTAGTCTCAATTGTTTAGTTATCATTTACCAAGGTTTCTAAAGGTCTTATATTCCACATACAAGATTGAACTTTGAAGAAAATAGAGTATTTTATCAAAATATAGTTTGTATTTCAAGAAATAGCGGGTAAAATACCAAAAATTAGTTTATTTACAACTTTAAAACTCTAATACTTGTAATTTCATCAATGAAATTCAAGGGTCAGGGATTTACTCACCAAGATTTTAGTGAAAATGTAGCAAGGATGGTCTGCAAGACTCGTGTATAGTATGTACACACTTATTATTAACCAAAATATAGCGTTTCACCTTGCTTCTTCTTCTTCTCTCTAGAAGAGTGAATTGCCTATGTATTCTGGTTAGAAATCCAGAAGAATGACGTTATATATGTATGTAAGTATCAGTAGAACACATGTCCATTTTTTTCAAAACTGTCTCAAACTGTATCAATCGACTGATACCTAAAAATCAATTGACTGATTTAGGTTATGTGTGAAATTTTTTTTCCAGGATGTTACAATTTTGATGATAATAAATTAATATAAAGGAAAATAAACAAAGTCAAGTCTCCAAAGTGGACTAATATTTCAAATAAATTTATTAAGGAAAGATAGGAGATGAGAACAAATTTGAAGTATTACATAGATCAATGTTCAAAGAGCTAAGAGAATCAAATATCCGATGTTCAAAATTGGAGATTAAAGAGCTCAGAAGTGTCAAGAATCAGATCGCAAGTTTGAATATAAAAAAATTAGCCAAGAAATGTTCAAAATATATTCAAAAGACATAGGGAAAGTTCAAAAATATGTAAGAACAAGCCAAGAGAAGAATGAACTCAAAACTACATCGAAAATTTGGTTAAGGCGTAGAACTGGTTAAGGACATTCTTGGATCGGCTGGAAGAGCCCTTAGGTCCGGCCAACTAAAGTTAAAGATTGGACATATATAGGTCCAGTTATAAGACCTATCAGTTCAGCTTGAGCATTCCTCGGTCCGGCCAGCTGATACTAATTCAAAAATGATGCGTTCGAAAATTTGAGATCTGCAAAAAGATGGAAAGAAATCAAATCATAATAGTCATATTTCAAACTTTTCAAGGCTCCTTTCTATATAATGATGGCTCCAATTTTCAAGATCAACAACAAGAAAAATAAGAAATAAAGAGAATACACTCCAAAGAGATCAACATTTCCAAAATATATTCTCATTATCTTCCTCACTCAAAGGTTAAATCAAAACAACCTCCATATCTATAACCTTTGGTGTGAGATCAAAACATTCTTGAATGATTCAATTGTATTATTTTTTGGAGGATTTTTGTTACATTGAGAATTTTCATTTTCATATTCAAACTCAATCTTGTAAGGTTTCTACCAACCTTATAAAGAAGTGGTTTATAAACTCTTAAGATAGAACCAGTTTAAGTTGCCCTCACAAGCCTAATCATTTACGGTTTCAGTAGCACCCGCAAGCCTACTTGTAAATATTTTGAGTAGCACCAACAAGTCTACTTGGTACAGTTGGATAGCACCCACAAGCTATTCATTGTAAAGGTTGGATAGCACATACAAGCTATTCGGTAAAAGGTCTGGTTAGCACCCGTGAAGACTAGCCATCTTGTAATGTTAGTTTATAAAATTATAAGGGAACTCAATGGGAGTTTTGGAGACTAGATGTAGGGGATCGTATCAATCTTTGACCAAACTAGTATAAAAATTTTGTGTATCATGTTATTCTCTCTTTACTTTTATCTTTCGCATTTCTATATTATTGTTAAATATTGTTTCATAAGTTTTTGAAAGAATAATTTGAGGGGGAAATATTTTAAATAAGTATTTTTATTGAAAAACCAATTCACCCATCTCTTGATTTGCTATTTGGACTAATGTACCTTGTAATTGTTTAATAAGTTGAAAAACAGAATTGGCACATGAACTTGTAATAATAACATTACAATGCATATGAGAATATATATGCGAAACTGAGCCGTATGTATAATAAAGAGAGAGGAATCAGATTTGCTCTATCGAAATCCAAGAGAGTATAGGTGTTGACTGAGACAAAAGTACCATGGCGGGGATGCCTATTTTAACCGCGATAACGACTTATAAAGTCAATCACTACTATAGGGAAGTGTTGGATGTAAAAAATTGGGAGGTTGCTCCATGTGGACTTTTTCGGTAAGATGACCATTCAAGAAGAATTGCACACATCCAACTGGAAACTGGGACATCCAAAAGAGAGAGCCAAAGAGAGAACCAACTGAATCGTTATCAGTTTGGCAATAAGTGCATAGGTGTAAACTAGTCAACTTCCTCACATTGATGGAATCATTTGCCAACAAAACTTGCCTTATAGAGCTCGATAGTTCCATTCACCCCTATTTCATGTTACATACATATTTACTTTGTGCCAATGTGAGTGTTTAATGGCATCAATAAAGTAAGTCGGTTCAATTTGCTGCTCAGTATATTGCGCCACAAAAGTACGAGGTAAAGGCCACCGGATCATCCCATTATTATATTATTTAGCAGTAGAAATGTTATTGGGAGCCCATGTTTGCATGGCATGAATACGAGTGGAGAACATAGTTATGGATTTATTGGTGTTGTCGAGTATGAATGTGGACTGGGGTGGTTGGGTAGTGCTATGGGTTGCGGGTAGGGGCTACATTGGGCCAAGGGAACTAGAGCTAGGTGGAGAGGCGCTTAAGCTAGAGCTCAGAGAAGTGGTCCAAAAGAAATAGCCTGGACTAGGAGAGCGTGTAACTCAGGTTAAAGATGGTTGAGCTGAAGAAGGTGACATGGACAAGGTGGGGTATTTAGGTATGGCTCGTCAAAGGGAGATGGGATCGTAAGTAGTGGGCTTGTACTAAACCGAGGTGGAGGTATTATGGGGATAGCATCAAGCTTGGAGTTTGTTGTATTTTGATACGCTCACAAAAATATGGTAATGTATTGGTGACTGTTGCAGTGCGGATTGGTTGTTTGATTGTTAAAACGAAAAATGAGTATTGTCAGAGACAATGTGACGGGCTAAATACATGTGGCGAGGTTTTGGGTCAAGACAATGGTAGATGGGATGCGATTGACCGTAACCGATTAGGACACATGTGACGGATCATTTTTGTAAATATTTTTTTTATATTGCCTAAAAAATAACCAACATGCACAACCAATACACCGAGCAACCCATAATCTAATGGTTTTAGAAAAAGCTTTTTGATGGATATTGAGAATTTAAAATAATGGTGGGCATGAGGTTAATATGGTAACTAGTGGTAAAAAAGGCATCATCCAAAAAATTCTTGGGAGTGAAACTTTTGGTGAGCAAACACAACTAAAAAATGTTGCAGTAGCGACAGAGGTTTGCGATGCAAAAATAAATTGTTTCAAATAGCAATGGCTTTTCCGATGGTAAACAATTTTTTTTCCGATGGATTTTCCCATAGAAATTTGAAACATATCCAAATCCATTGCAAATTATGTTGCTAAATAAGGCGGGAAAGTTTCACTTCCTAAATTACTACGAATTTTGCAAAGAAAAAAATCCATCGCATAAATTTATTGCAAATATAATTTTTTTAATAATTAAAAATCATCCATTGGAAAATCCATTGCAAAATCAGTTGCTATAATCCATTTAAACATCCGTTACAAAAAATGATTTTTTTTCATTAATTAAAATTATTCCATTGGAAGATCTATAGCTGAATTTCCGTTGCAAAATCCTTTGCTGTCTTCAGTTTAAAAATCCCCACACATATTTTTATTTTTTATTAATTAAAAATTATCCGTTGGAAAGTCTGTATTAAAATATCCGTTGGAAAATCCGTTGCAATTATCCGTTTAAAAATCTGCTACAAAATTTACTTTTTTTATTTATCCTTCCAAGATCCATTAAAAATACATACAAATCCATTTCAATGTCTGTTCTAAAATTCTGAAACTTCTCCACAAAATCAACACTACTTTTCAATTAGTGTAGATGAACAAATCCAACAAACACCTAAAAACTTCTGTTTTTGACATTATTGCTGTTAGTTGCCTTATTCACTTATCAGTAATCTGTATCTTGGTTGTTGACAGTTTTATCGATTGACTCTATTGTTAGTAAGCTGTATTACTTATTGAAATTGATATTTTTTTAATCACTGGCTTATTATATATCTTTCCGCTTCCGCATTATACGCGTCGTTGTTGTAAGTTAGAATTTATTATGTTCAGAAATATATATAATTTTGCGTTCCACTATTCCAATTTGATGATTGTGTGTGAACATGTAACCAGGTGATTAATTCCTTGATTTTCTAAAAACTTATTGAATGAACAATATCCCCCTCCCTTCCCCCAAAAAATCACTTTATACCGAAAATAAACTAGCAATTTAAAAACCGTTCAATTAGTTGTTGAAAGTTCCCCAAAATCATAATGATGTTGAATTTATTTTTAATCGGATAAAGCAAATGATTAAAGGCATCCACCAATAAAACCTAGTACATGTTACCAGTACTAGAACCACAAAAGGGCGGTCCCCAAAATCGGTATAAATCAATTCAAAAGTATAAGAATCTGTATAATCTCTAATAAGCAAATGAATGGGAAGGCTCTTGGCTTTTGGACAAAAATGGCAAATATAATAGTTTTTATTATCTAAAATGGGTAGATAAAATAGAAAAATTATTTGTTTTGATAATCCAAAAAATCAGATGTCCTAATCGACTATGCCATTGATTAACTACGGCAGAAGAGTCTAACTGCGCAACAAGAGCTTCTTTCGCCATTGGCCAAGCGAAGAGACCGTCTTTAATTTAACTGCAGATTAAGATAGTCCCTGTTGTTAGATCCTTGACCAAAAACAGAAGAAGGTGAGAACTCAATGGAAACATGGTTGTTTTCGCTTAAATTGGCTTACAGAAATTAATTTCTTCGTATGGAAGGAACATGTAATATATTATTTAGCGTGAAAGAAGCATTAGGGATAGGTAGATTAGTTTGATTTTCAATGAGGGTAATGATAGATGGAATTGGTTTTGGAGTGGTAATGATTTATTTAGGGAACAAAGATGAAAATAATGGTAAAGGATGAAAAGTTGTTTTGAGTGGTGGTGGCGGTAATAGTAGAATTGCCAAGGTTGTGCAACAAGCTGGCCAAGGCTGAAGCGGGTCTAACCGGAGATTGCGTGAGTCCGACTATCATGGTTGTGGGGATGGACGTGGGAGAGGTCATAGCAACGAAGTATTGATGTTGATCGGTAACTCTGATACCATATTTGAATTAAAAAATATATAATTCAAGCAACGAGATGAACTAACAAGATGAAAATGGAGAAAACAATTGTTTATGCTCACCGACCACTATGTATGATTGGCTATGGCATGTATAAGTGTACGGTAGAATTTCAAAGATTACAAACAATAACTAAATATCTCTAAAACTATGGAAACTTAATATTTACCATCAATTACTCAATATATTATTCAATCTTGTAAGTATCGTTTGCTTGGTTAACAAGACTGGTGTCGTGTGCCACATCACCCCGAGCCATGTTATCACATGATTTGTTTACAGTATCTTATTGAGAGTGAAATATTATTACATCAACATGGAAATCTAAGTTGCTATAATGACATATATGTTGGGAGATTGGTCAAATTCGAGGGCATATTGACTCGAGGGGTTGACAATTGGAGTCTAAGGAACAAATCGGGCGATGATCGAAATCGAAAGAAGCAAAATAACATTGAAATCAGGGGACCTATCGATCTCAATTAGCTTGCTACTAGACTTCGACCGATTGATCCATGATTGGTCTGAATATCCTAATGAGGTGTATTAATCCAAGAATACATTCTCCGTAGGGAAATTCTCTATGATAAAATCCCTCATATGCTACATGGTTCCGCACTATTCGGATCAATTCGGTATTTTTGGTGGTAATCATTGGAGTACCATTTCATTGTAATCATGTAACAATGTTACGGTGGAATCATTTGAGGATGTAGCCGGATTTTTGTGAATCTGTTATTTTGCTATTTTTTTTATTCATGCACATTATTAGTTTTTTCCGCTTGTCTATAAACTAACATAAAAGAATGACACAACAAAAATAGCAAGAAAAATCCGGTGTCCCAATACAGTCGTGCACCCGCTACAATCTATTGTTCAAGTATAAATCATGAACTTTTATAATTGTTAATAAAATTTCAACCCTTGAATATATATGGTGTCTAATTCACAGGTGAAAAATACAAACATTTAATAAGCAAATTAATATTTATGAGGATAAATACGTTTGTTTACCTACAAACTTGAGGATAATAAATAGTACTCAACTAACTAGTAAGTCAGGTAATAGAAACAACAAAATTTCTGAAATTTTGGACAATGTAAACACACGTGAGTGAACAGAGAAATCTACTGCCCATGAATCTAGCTTGCTAAAGATTTCACTTTTGTATTTTTTCAAAAGGTTTTGATGCATATGATCTAGCAAAGGTGAATTGTCCTACCTCAAATATATATATACTAGAAAATGCACCTCTCACATCTTATGTGAGAAGCAGTTAGGGAGTCGAATAGTAATTAAATGAATCTGAGATATAAATATATTAAGACTATAAAGAGGTAATAGAGAAGGGAAAATGACACTTGTCAAATATTTATGCTTGGATTTTAATGAAGAGAGCGAGTATAAAGTTGATTTTGAGAATTTTAATGGACTTATTTAAATCAATACTGGAGACGGAATGTCCTAGAGACTATATTGGAGGTTCACATATCTTTTTTTTAGAAGACGGGTCCTAGTGGAAATTATTAAAAATTCAAATTAATACATGACTATTATGGAAATTTTATTTTGTTCAAATTGGATGTGACTTTTCTGAACTCATTTGGGTTTTACTTGATATTTGTTTAGCATAATTGTTTGACTAAATTATAGAATAACTCAAAATATTGAGAGAATAGTTGATATCGAATTTGAGTTTATAAAAACATATTTATTCATATTTTTATTTTTCAATAATATGATGGAACAAATGCAAGATATTTGTTCAATTATCATGATAGCATCTCATTAGATTATATAGTTATTAGGATATTTATCTCCATCAATGGGTTGGTTAAGAATCAATAGATAGGTATATTAGTATTTATCAATTATTTCAAATTTATAAATATGACCTTATATGGTTGAGCTCTACAATAGGTTGAATGAGGGTAATTTGAGAAGTGAAAAAGAAGGAAATATGAGGCCAGTTAGTACTTTTATAATAGAGTTAGATTATTATTCAAGAAGTTTAGGTTTAAAATTCTATAATAATAGGTTTCGATGTTATTTTTGAAAAAAAATATTTTATGGCATCTTTTATTTTAATTTTTCTTATCATTTATTTTATGATATCAATTTTTATAGATTCATATTATAATAATACTTTTAGGAAAAAAATAATTTTTATTAGGTTAATTTTGATTTTAGTGAAAATCCTATTATGATAATATTTCTAAAAAGATAATTATAATTATGATAATATTTTCAAGATTAGTTAATTCTAATTTTATGTATGCATATATATAAAGATAGTGAACATATAATATTTTTCTTTCTTAGATTTTCATTACTAAGTTTAGGAAGCGTGCGTCAGAAGACTAAGCGATCATTTCTCAAAATATTACGTAGCCATTTGTCAAATAACTATGCAGCCACATGTCATAATTAAAGTGAAAATAGTAGAAGGCTCGTGTTCTGCATGTGATTCACAAATTTATTATCTAACAAAATATTGTATACTAATATAAGAGCAAAAATTAAAAAATTATTTTAAATATTTTTTAATAAAAATATAAAAGTATTGCAATTATCATTTATCAGGATTTTAAGCATGTATCATATAGAAATTTCAAAGTATCTTTGTGATCTCGCAGCACTAATTTGTAGTCTTGAGAATTAATATAATATTTAAATATTTTTGTTAAGTTTGGTATATATGTGAACAATTGTAAATAATAATTCCTTAACTTTTGATATTTTTATTTTAAATTACTTAAAATTTATTTTGTTTGATAATTATCAATCTAAATCTTTAAATATGCAATATTATCTATTAACAAAAGATATGCAAGTTAAAATAATTAATTTACAATTTTTGGCATAATGTCTTTTGTTATAAAGAAATAAGATGAAGGATAAGCTTAGAAGAAAAAGTATATGAAATAGTTTGTGAAATTGGTACTTTTTATAGAGTATTTAGATATAAAATTATTGGTAAACTGACATTAACATAATGAAAATATAGTTCTCCAACACAAATATATTTTTATAAATTTTTAAATTTTGTAATATATTTGTCATCCTTTTATTCCAATTCATAAAATCAGTTTTGGCATATGTCATATATTTCCAAAGAAATTAGGTTTAAATGAATTCGATTATACTGATATTTTCAATTTAAATAATATAATTTTAATGATTATTATATTTCTAGAGTATGGGACATAAAAGTAACATCGCAACACTATTTTTTAATAATATTTTTAATTTGAATAATATAATTTTAATAATTTCTATTTATACATTCCCATTATTAATAAAAAATAAAAGAAAAATAAATTGCTCCAATCTATTACATTTTACTACCCAAGATAAAATTTGATATTTTGCATTAAAAAAAGCGAAACATTTTTATGCCAAAAAAAAACACAAAATCAATTAATAGTGTAAAACTATTTTGATAGGGGAAGAGAACTATCAAAACAATTTTATGTATTTATTATATATATTTAACTCAACTATTACAAATTAAGTGTATACGAATTTCATAATATTTTACCAGTAAATTGACATTGACATAATTGAGGTATAGTTATCCAACATAATAAAAATTCATGATTTTTTAAATTATAAATTTTATACTTTTTTTCCTATGTATATAATCTTGGTATAAGTTTTATATTAAAAGAGATTTCTTCTTTTGATAAATTTATTTTTTAGTCTGCATCTTTTCTGCTAAAAGAAAAAAAATTATATATCCTTTTCCTTTTGTTTTTCTTTCCATATTAATCCAAATAAAGAGAAATTCATTGTTCAATTATGCATTCATTTTCTTTTCATTGAGAAATTAGTATTTCATAAATATGAAATTATTACAATACATCTTGTACAAATACAATAATCACAATGACACCCACGATAAAAATTTTATCTAATATATTCAATCCCCAAATTTATACAAACTAATTTTTTATTATTAATCAAAATACAATTTCATTAATCAAATTACAACTTTATTATTCAACAACATTGAGGAGGATTTCTACGGTAATTGAATAATTGCAAATTCAAAAAAACATACCTTGAAACTGAGATGCGTAAAGAGGTCAACAATTTGAAAGTTAACAATTACTTCAATATGATGAATCTAGAATTTTTCTGTAGTAAAATGAAATAAAAAATTATCAATTCAAGGATTACAACTCCCAAAATAATTTTATTAAGCAAAAATTTTTGGAAGAAAGATAAGTTATATTAGACAGAGAAGAAATAAAAGTTGGAGCATAAGAAAAGTTGCATGTTTCTAGAAATTTTAAGTTTATCACGTCAATTTTATTGGGTGAATGCAATGTTACCGTTCTATGAATTTCCACCAATTAATGTGTGAATTTATATTTTCGGTTGCTATCTATCCACTATAAGTTCATGTGTGAATTTATAGAGTTAGTTACTCTTTCAAGATTTTTTAAAATTCTATTCATTTCTTGTCCTATATTTAATTTTCAATAAATTTTTGCCAACATTTATTTTTAGTGTCCACATATTAATAAAGTAGCCAAGTAGGTATGACAACACAAAATTGAGCTGAGAATTTCCTTTTAGTTTATTGTATACTGTAAGGCCTGGCAAAAACTAAGGACCAATATTGTAATAAAACAAAAGTGGAACTGAAAAAGAATTAACTTTCCCAATTCCACATTCTCACCCTTATTACATACATTCATTGTCTTCAACAACAGAGAGAGAAAGAGGGAAGTTGGCCACGCAAAACTCACGGATCATGGGGAAAGAGTAACACAATAATTAATCTAAATACGGATTCGAGTTCAATTCATAGTGCTTGCCACGCCCTGAATTCCCATAAACCCGGGAATGTGATCTGAACGAAAAGAAGATAGAATAATAACTACAACTCATCCCGAAATCCTGCCATAATACATATAAGTACAACATAAGTATCTAATACAACAACATCCTCATCATCATAGATACATAATGCATAACCCAGGCAGCAACACCATACTACAAATACATAATCTCTGCTAGCTATATACTTGTACAAAATTAAAATATAAGTCTGTACATAACCTCATAAGACTACCACTCGAGTTCAGCTCAACTCTAGCACTGAAACTCCTCCAGAATTATGCTTGCCCTTCTACAAAGCCAACACCAATCTTATGACCCTACATCACCATGTGAGTATATATACAAAAGAAAAATATATGAGTCAAATTCTAAACCAAATGATAAAGGGGAATCTACTAAGTAT
>MKEJ01087876.1:0-10570 GCA_001753735.1 Embelia ribes
CAATTTCAAATGGATGTACTAATTTCAAATGGTTGTAATTATCTTGACCAACCAATTTCATTCACACCATTCCAACAATCCCCTACATTAATGCAATTGGCTGAAAATGCACCGTGCATCCTAAATCGGGGGTACAACCAAAAACTCAATAGGTAGAGCAAACAACTTCAAATTCATTGATGAAATCATAAAGCCCTTTGGATTCCATACTATGGAAAGAAGGTATAGCTTTAAACATTCCATTCTGAAATTGAAATGTATTTACTTGAGTGGGGGAAGATAGATACAAGAAGGCATATTCGTCGTTTGAGGCATCAAATGTGTACGAGCATGAAGATTATTTGGATTAACTGGAGACGGAGTTCATTGAGCAAAAAGTTGCCTCGATGCCTCAACAACGTTCGGAGCAAAATTATCAACAAGATTACCAAGGGTTCTCCAACACAAAAAATGCATTACATTACACCCAAAATTCTGGAAAAAAAATAATACACTTACACATACTGTTTATTTTTCATATATTTCAGAGAATTGTAGAGAGTATCGTGTGGCGAAGGACCGATTGGAGTTCGGAGTGTCACTTCCATCTGAACTTGCGAGAATGTCTTTGTAGCCTGGGAATCCGTTGTCCACGACGGTCTAAAGCCGAGAGGGAGGCCGGACAATAAGGATTTAAGGGGACAGTGTGGTACACTGGTCTCGTCCTAGATTACATCCGAAATCGTTGCGTTTGTAATTCTACTACAACGTTCTCTACGAATCAGATCATTGCGAACACGAAAAGCTTGACAAGTAAGTTCTATTTTCCAGTGTAATTTATTTATGTTATTATTAATTTCCAGTTTAATAAAAGATTATTGTACTACGGATACCAACATAGGTTTTTTTTTTATAGTTGTACTTATAAGCTTACTTAGGTACCAAAAGTAACAAGTAAAACCTTTATTACGTATTGTAGTCATCACTTATCTGTAAAATTTGGTTATCAAATATTCTATAAGTTTACAAGATTAGCCTCAATTATTTTATGTAATAGTAAGGTCTTGTCGATACATTCTTTTTAATTTTTAAGAAAATAAAAAAAATAAAATTTACGAAGTATATTTTATTTAGTTTTTGTTAATTTTAAAATTGCATAAGTAAAAGAATCACGTAAATTGATATATTCAAACAAATTTATTTTATTTCTTAAGCTATTCATGTCAATGTATATTCTTTCAGTCGCATGAAATAAGTCTAAATTACTTTTTACTTCGGCTTTTATTTCCAAATGAACTAAGTATTAGGCTTTTAATTATAAAAATGTGTTTTTGAAGATGTCTTTTCTTTTAGTAACCTTGATAATTTGAAGATGTGTTTTTCTTTAGTAATGTGCGTTCATTACAACAAAGTATTAATAATTTTTTGTATACGCTCGTGTATTGCAATGCAAATTAATTACTTGGAAGATATGTTACATTTGAACACATACATAAATTCTTTATGTTTTCAGACTCTTTTTTTATTAGGTTAAAAGATGATTTTTCATAAAAATCTCTCTCCCGATGTGTCAAATGTCAGTGGTAGTAACATTTCAACCTTTTTCATCAATATTTTTCAAGATAGGAAATTTCTATCAAATGTTCAGAAAATAATGTATTTTTTAACTGAATCATCGACATCCTTATTTTTTACTAATAATTATTTGATCCCAGCATGCCAAAGATAGATATAGAAAAACTTTGTATTAAAATTCGAAAGACAATTTGAAAAGATGGCATGGTAGATGAAACCACTAGCCATTACTACAACAAAAACTAATTAAGCAAATGGAGAAATCGAAACCACGTTATGTCCATATTATTACATAAGTTGAACGAAAAGGGATGTCTTGAAAAGGCTGTGAATTTTAATTGCTCGTTGTAAATTAATTTGATTTTCGATCGACGCAAATCCATTGCCCAATGTAGATGCTGTCGCAATTTATATTAGGGTTAATTTCCAAGAAAAACTTCGTCGACAACTTGGAGTCATCAGCAATGGATGTACACGTATCGCCAGTCTTCACGCTCGTGACGGTATTGCAAATTGCCAAAGGTTTTTCATCCACTTTTTCACCTGAAGAAAAGGAACCATACACGATTAGAACATGAGGGTGTAGATACATGTAGTTGCAAATGCAAAGAGATTGATGAAATAAAGAACTAAAAAGTTTTAAACAAGTATTTGTTCGTCCCTAACTTTTGAGCAATAAAACTAGGTTTATTGGATAAGAAAAATTGAATGAATCTAATTTTAAAAAACTTGTAATTTCTCTCAGTCACCCAAAAAAAAAAAAAAAAAATTGGAAGCCCAACAAATAAATGCATGCCAGCTTAAAATAAAAAATAAAAAATAAAAATGGACAGAGTTTCACTTAAAAGCTGTAACCAAACAAGTTTGGGTGAGGATCTGATCCTACTTATGGTTAATCTTCCATCTGCAACATTGAAAACTAGAAGTGAGAGGATCAAAGCCCCCATCACAAACTTGGTTGTGTTGTTGCTCAAGTTTGCCATTTTTGCTTCCTTTTTTTAACCTTTACTCACGAATTTGATACTTTAGATTTGCTTAGGTTTAATTTCCCTAAAAAATCTCATATTTATAGTAAATATTGATATTAAAGACGATAACTTAACACCAAAAAGCATTATTGTTTACATCGAATCTAACCGTTGAGGCCGGCTTGGCTACTTAGTTACTTACTAAACATGAGGAAATGATGCCACAAATATAAATTGTTTTAGAATGTTTACATTGGATTATCTAAACAAACCGAATATTTTGTCCGGCCACGAGTATTTTGTCCAGTCATTTGATATCGCACGCAGTTTGAGTCGAGTGAGATCATGTATGACTTATTCTTGTACATTATTACATCAATACAACTATGAGGGGGTAAATTTACCGATCGAATGTATCTCTGCTCTTTCTTGTTTTATTATTGTCCTTAAAAATTATGAGGACAGTAATCGAAATGTACTTTTAGTATATCTTTTTTTTGTACATCTGAAAATAAAGAGTATTTCTATTATTTGTGACCGCAGTAGGCATTTAATATATGAAATTTAAAAAAAATGACAATTAGATGGTCGTAGCAGATTCTGTTGTAATGCTTTTTTCCATAATATAACAAAACATAATTAATGGATGGTGGGAAGAGGGATAAAAGTGACTAAGAAAATTAAATTGCTTCCAAAATAATTCGAGTAATATGAAACAAAAAGATAAAAATTTATTCATATACAAAATCGTTTCGACCCCCTTTTCCATTCTACAATTCTCAGCAAAGTCCGTAAATCAATCCGCCGAGCTTTGGAGGCTATACATGATACATTTTTTTCTACGCCTCCCCGATATCTACAACATCTTTTCGCCTTCTTTTCTAATCTCGCTTATCCGAGTGTTTCTCTGTTTCCTTTTTCTTTTTCCACCACGGTTCTATGGCAATTTTATCACCCTGAAAATATTTGGCAAGTTTTGAGTTTTTGAATTAGCTCTGCGCCCAACAATTCAAAAACATAACTTTTTGAAGAGACTCTTCCGTGTGCTTGTACTTATCTTCGCCCTCTTCGCCCAAACATTTGTTTTTTGAGTTTGTAGCACTGGACTGAGCCGATCGAAAGGTAGTGTTATATTTAGAGCACTGGTCACTATTGTAGCCCTCAACCATGGCAACTTTAGCTACCATATATACTCTGTTAAGATAACTCATTTTGTTCTGCTTCTTCTTTTAATTATGTCGAATATGAGAGTAATGCATCATTGTACGTGTATGTGCGTGCGTGTATATATATATATATATATATATATTAGTTCGGGATGGGAGAGTTTGATCAGTTGGCTCCTACAAATGGTTTTAGAAAACAATAGTTTTCGAGTCCATGGTTTCTTAGATATACTGTTGGCTAGCTATTGGCTAAACATTATGATTGTTTTTTATCCATTGGGTCAGCAATTTTGTCCAAGTTAGTTCGTACGGATCAAATGATCAGTGCAAAAGCAATTCCGTATAACCCCATCAAAATACATGTGTTTTATATCTCCAGAATATGCATCATAAACAAACTAACAAATAATAGCTAAGTATCCATTAAAATGTGATAATACTTATAGGTGTTTTTAGAAATTTTTTGTATACTACTGTATGTATACTGACACATAATAGAATAATTTTTTATTATAATATATTTATTTCTCTCTCCTACGTATAAATATATATATATTAATATATATATAATTTCCATATATAAATATATATAAAATCTCAGCCCATACTTTATTCGGCAAGGTTATTATGACCGGTACGCATAGGCAAAACTAAGAATAGAGACATAATGTCATTTTGGAATCCATCCATCTCTTCTTCTTCTTTTTTTTTTTTTAAATTTAAGTTATAAAATAACTATCTATCACCTATTTATTTTTTCAACTAATGCAGTTGAGTGCAACCATAATAAGCAGTAGATGACAGTGACAGGTCAGGGGCTTGAAATACAATATTCCTAGATAACCAACAATTTCTCACAAACAATGAAAAGCAGCAGTATCAAATAACTAAGACTGAAAAGAGTAAGAATCACAAAAATGGGCATCACAGCACAGATATCATATCCTTAAGGGACTATCAAATCATCACATAACTCAGAAATTATAGAATCATAGAACATCAACAGGTTGATTTAGTACCTCATAATCCACAGACACGGTTTCTTAAAATCCACGCGCAATGATATAAACAAAGAAAGTATAATCATTATCTACAGATTGGGGGATGACAAGGTTTACACTCACTTCTACAGGAACATGAAGGGAAAAAAAGTCTTCGTCAAACTCTCAGGACATAAGATCTTCATACAAGCCGATAAAACTCATCAAGCGAATGTAGACTCTAAAAGTCTTTTAAGTTTCGGCAAAACGCTTACAAGGAGCAACAACATGTGTATTCTAGACAGAGTCTACCCCTTCAACTTGCTGGCGAGCTAGGTATCTCTCTCTTCGTTCTTTCTGAAAAGACAAAACAGAATAGAAGAAGTTAGAATCCTCAACATCTAAGAACTTAATTAAGCAGTCGGTATAATGTGGATGGTTGCGTCATCAATTTCTCGATTTCAATTTTCATTCTTTCTTTCACAAATTTTGATGGCCAAAAACGAAACGTAGACGCCAATGCTTTATTTTTCTTTTACTTTTTTAAAAAAATAAGTACCGAAAAGACAAAGGAATAGTACTTTCTTTCAAATCAATTTGGAAAATGTTAAATAAAGCACTCATCATTTAAATGAAGCTAGCTCACCCATTCATCGATGACAAGCCCCTCGCCAATGATCTTTGGCCCTGTATCCTCCGGAGGTTTCTTGCGAGCCTCAAGTGCAGCTTCAGCCTCAGCTAGCTGGCGCTTAAGCTTTTCAAGAGCCTAAGAAGAAGAATATCGCAACCAATAAATATTACCTTGACTTAAGTACAAGTTTCACATTTGGACATGCCGACAATAAATGCATAAGCACGTGGAAACCCATAAGAAAAAAAGCCAACACGCAAAAACAAATACAATGTAACATAAAGGTTTACTTACAGGTGTAGGACGCTCCACGTCCAGAAAAACAACACGCAATATCTGTTCTACTGCCACTTGATCCTTCTGCTCATCAAACTACAATAAAGACACAGAGACTGATTTCAGCAGCAGCATCAAAAAGTCTAAAAAGATTCAGGTAGAATCCTCAAAAAAAAATTTAAAGATAAAGATTGGGTAGAATGTCCATCTTTAATACAAATAAAGAACGAGGGGGGAAAATACATATGGTCATGTTAACTTGGATTGGTGAAATAAATGGGTCTTGTATATTCTTAATGCGGTCTCATTTATTTCGACGTGTTACCAGGTATAACACATACTTCTGTTCCAGGTTGTAATGATCATTGCATTGTATGCATATGAAAAGCCAAATGCACAAAGTTCCCTCAAAAAGGTCTAGGGAAGGTTTGATTAATACAACCTTACCCCTATTTCCAGAGGGGTTTCCAGCTATACCCCCTTCACTCACCAAACCTTACATTCCATTCCATTTAAACACTATTCCTTCTCAATAATGCAGGACAGTAACAAGTGTGATTGGCAGGATATCATTTTGATGATCAAACTCACAAGAATTAAATAACATCTGTTCATCACTTCATGATACTTTTTGCTGATAACATAAAATAAAAATCAGGAACAAAACGCGTGAGACATACCAGTTCAGGCGCATAGTCCATTGGTCCTTTCACTTTTAGGCTCATAATCTTAAACTTCACTTTGCTCTTCTGATCCAATGGTTTTTCATTGTTCTCAGGAGGCTCCACAAACTTGAATACTAAAACAGATGAGAATGATGAGATTCATGATGAAATATCATTACATTTCAATAATACTACCAAAACAGAAATGATGTAAACTTGAAAAGAATAGGCATTACCAGTTGCAATAAGGCTCTCGCCAGGAGCAAGAATAGCCCCTGGAGGACGCATGAAACAGCTTTTTGGAGCGGTTGTTTGAAACTAAAACAGCAAAAATAGACGTGTAGAACAGGTAGACAATGATAATCATTTCTGGTTAAACTTAAAAACACACGTCCTAGGGAACCTCATAGTCAAATCACTTGGCCTGATACAACAATCAACACCAGAGAACTACATACCTTGAAAGCTACATAGGACTTGCTTGAATTCTTGATCTTGATAGCACTTTGTACTTGCTTACCAGGTTCATCTTAAAAACAAGATAAATAAGATGCAGATTTGTCAGACATGAGAATATATGCAGCCAGAGAAAGCCAAAAAGGTACTCCTTCCGCCCACAAATGATTAGATACATTTCTAATTTGGGGCGTCCAAAAATAATTGGACATTTCCAAATTAGGACATGCACTCGTTACAAAATAAGAAAAAATACCATTATTACCCTTTCTAATTATTAAGGGTGAAGTAAAATAAAAAATTAAAAGGGGTATCTTGATCATTTCTCTTCAATTCAAAATTTAAATTTGAAATTGCATAAAATTATTGGAAAGTCAAACCATCCAATTTATTTTGGACGGAGGGAGTAACAAATATAAGCTGAATTTTGACAATAAAGTCAAGGGTTTCCCTATTATTTCCAAGCATTATAGCCATTGTAGCAGATCTTAAGAAAAGAGAAAAGTAAGATCCATAAGGATAACCAGCAATCCATCAACTCTAACTAAACTTTGAACCAGTCAAGGAGTACGTTCCACATGATGCTAGATGAGTTAATGCTAAGCACATTTATGAGTGTGTTATCTGGCCATCTATTGCTGGTATGCATTGTACATGCGTGCAACACATGCACGGCAGGCGCCAGATATATGGTTTAGATTACAAAATTTCAACTGCGCTTCGAAATGCCGGTATAAAATAGACAACTATAACCAACTTGCCATGTATCAGTACAACTCATCTTGAATACCCTGATTGAGTCCTCAAGGTTTTCTACTTTTGGGTTTTGTTTTCACCATTGATCCTTCATCGGTTTCGAGAAAGGAATTTAAGACAAGTTAATTATTCCATGTAACCGGTAGCTTTGTCTGTAAAAGATTATTTGAACCATCGATAACATTAACAAATTACTAAAAGATGTTTTCTGAAAACAAAGAGCTAGTTGCACTTTCCTAAACAGGATACTGATTTCAGAACCTAAAGCCAACAACCCCTTTTACTGTTCCCAACTCTATAAAAGAAGCAACCCTTTGATTATGTTTCAATCTCAAAATAAAGTCATAGTAGAACCCCTACCCTAAGAAACTACGGGCAGGATTCCTTGAGGTTTTCTAATCTTGGATCTTGTTTCTATACTTGTCTGTTGTGCTTTGGAGAGCAAGGTGATGTTCTTTTTGACAACAACAATAAACCTTATCATTTCCAAATTTGCACATAGTGCTACATCCCTCCCCAGTTGGAAGTATTACTTTCTATTTTTGACTATGCAAAACTATATCCCATTTACCTTATCGAGAAGCAAGTTAAAAGGAATATCTTACTCATATCACTTCAATTAATTTTCATTTTCGTCAAAACATACTTTATCATATTCTCAATGAATGACATATTAACAAAAGAATAAATAAAAATTTGCTTTAACCACATTAATTAAGCTTACTGCAGTTTAATGAATTTATAAAAGTGGAGTTTATGAGAATAATTAGCTAACTGCAGTTTCCTGATTGTCAGTTAAACTCACTTGCTAACTCACTTTCCTCACTTCTCCAATTCCGTATAATAAAAATTATCCTTTCATGAAACCCGTACAAAACCCTAAAAATAACCCCAAATTATCTTTGCTCGTATATCTCAGCATAATATCTATATTTTGCAAAACACACAACACTAAATCATCTCAATTTCCTTCACCAATCATAGAAATTGAGTAGATCGTGCTGGAATGTCTGGAATGTGGAGCCTGAATATACTGTACATCAGATCCTATTGCCTCGGATTTAATTGGATTCACCCCCAGTATAAATACATCTCAATTCTGTGACTATAACCCTATCTCATACTAATAAAATCTCTTCCCGGTTGTCCCCAGATGTAGTCACCGTTGAAGAACCAAGTCAACAAATCTTTGTGTTCTTTCTTTTCTACATTGATGTTTCGTATTAGCCTATTTCGCAACAGATCAACAATAAATCACCATAAAACAAAACAAGTCTCATCAACACACACACATTCACACACACACATATATATATATATACATACAGGGGAAGTAGAGTTTGCTGGCGGGGTCTAGGCGGAGGCGGCGGCGCGTGGGGAGGAGAGATCTGGCGACGGAGCCGACCGAGCTGGAGCCGTTGCTACTGTGCTGAGCCGATCCCTCCACCTGAGACGACGTCGTTTGGGCGTTGGCAGTTTGACGAAACGGCAGCTTAAACAGCCCCAACAGCTTCCCATCCGACGGCGGTTTATCGTCCACGATTGCCATATCCGGCGACTGAGTTCAATGAGTTGACTCGGACGGTTATCAGCGCATCGGAGTTGACTGAGTCTCCAATTCCGTTCGTTTTTGGGAGTTGAATTGAGGATTTGATTTAAGTGAGTTTGATTGGGAGGCGTGATGTACACAGAGAGAGAGAGAGAGAGAGAGGGACGGAGAGGGAGAGGGAGAGGGAGAGAGAGAGAGGTGGGGTTTCCGTACTTGATTGATGGGAACACTAGCAAATAAAGGACCCGTTTGTTGTCATTAGTTGTTATTTTGGTATTAAGAAAAAGGAAAATAATTAGATTAGTAGGTATGAGTAACTTCGAAAATTTATTAGTTGGTATTTAAATTCTAGAGGATTTGTCCGAATTTTTGAAAGAAAGATTAATTCAGCTACGAATTACTTCACCGGATTTTTTGTTTAACTTGTGATATGATTTTATAAATTTATATCAATGGATAATCTTATAATTTTCAACCTCAGATATTTCAAAAAATTTGTTACTCCGATTTTTTTGATAAAAAAATGTAATTTCTATAAAATTAAAAGAAAGTACTCAATGAATATTTTAGCCTTTTAATTTACAAAATTGCAAAATCGGGTTAAGAATTTTGAAGTTGAACACTACTCAGCTTGAAATGCACCTTAAATTTATCCAAACAAGATTTAGAATTTTGGTATGCGAAATTGAAGAGCTAAAAGTCTTTTACACGAGACTTAGAACCGGAAAATCAAAACAATGCACAAATTTTAACATATAACACAGTGTATCGATAAATGTATTAATCGTATTATGTCAAGAGTTTGCCTATTTTTCGTTCTTGCTATTAGGAAGTAGGATATGTAGTCAGTTCACAAAGGGAATATTCAACAGGGTTGATAGTTCCCTTCCTAACATATTTTATTGTGCTAGTGACACATTAGTTTGATATTTTGAGTTACAATGGAAGTACAAAGTAGCCCCAAAATCACACCGGGCAGACATATAAAATTACTATAATCTATATGTAAAAGATTGTGTTTGAATCATCTTGTATGAATTCGTTTGGTTGTAATTTTAAGTAAATAAATTAGTTTATGATTGAAAAAAAAAATGTATGTATTTAACTTAAAACTTGTAAATTATTCAACCCAAAATAACATATAAGTTCATGTTATAAGCTGAATAGCCAAACACTGTATTAATTTTAAAAAATAAAAAACAAAAAGTTATAATAACTGCCACCAAATCAGTCCTGTATCTAATATAAACATGTTAAAAGAAGGGTGAGTTGTATTTTTTCCACCTTTAATTAGATGTTTATTTCTGCATCTCATTTTATAACAGTCCTCTTTTCCTTTATAAGCGAACCAAACAAGCCCTACTCGCCCAAACAAAACGATGGCGTTTTACCGCATAGTAAGAGCTAAAACGAGCGAGGGAAAGTTGAGATCGTACGTGGATAACTACTCGGATTACGCGTTGACGTGGCGGGGATGTTGACAACAATGGGATAAAAAAAAGTTTTCGTTAGTGGAGGCTATTATTATTATTATTATTATTATTATTATTATTATTATTATTTTTCATT
>MKEJ01087880.1:0-11153 GCA_001753735.1 Embelia ribes
CTATTACTTATATCAATGTTGTTTGTGGGAATACAAATTTGGACGGCAAGGACTTTGTACTTTTGGAAAGAGTTGGTGCTAGTTGTTGTCATATATATATATATATATTATTTTTTTGTATTATTATTATTTTTTGGAAATCTATGGTTTTCGTAAGTTTGCGCTGTCCGACTAGTCTATAAGATCCAGTGCCTCGTATCTATGATGATTCCTAATACAAAATATGATTCAACTTAGCAAGTTAGGAGGTGATCAAGTGCAAGTTGTTGTGATATTGCCTTCATTACATGAATATAAATTTCCTATTTTAAAGCCATTGACTTATTTAAAGAAAACAACAATTTGTAGCCAAACACAGCCAATAAAGTACTAGCACCGGCCCTCTATTTTGCTAGTTCACAGCAGACCAATTCATCGGATTAAAACAAATAATTTAAAAAAATAATAATCATCAGGCAATGGGATTTTATCTCAATTATTTTTCTTGTAATGTATATGAACTTTTTTTAACAAAATAATTGCATTTTCGGGATAAAATTATTGCAAACTGCCAACAACTTAATACAATTATATATAATTAAAAATAAAAAAATTTTGTAATAATTTTTTTTTAATTTGGGTTCATTTGGTTGCAGCTTTTAAGCAAATTAGCAGAGGTACGCTAGCTGAGAAAAAAATTGGATGCATCCATCTTTACACTTTTAGCTTATTTAAGACAAAATAACAAATGAATTTATCTTATAAATTGAACAGTCAAATACTACCTAACTTTTAAGCTAAAAAGCTAAACTTGTAAGTTGTAACCAAATAATTTTTACTCAGCATTCATATGATAATACCTTTGTAATAGTTTTGTCTTAAAAAAATAGTAATTTATATAAATTCCACCAATAAAAAGTTTTTTGCATTGGGAAGGTTCCCAGTCCAGTGACACGTGGTGCATTAAGTGTGAAAAAGTGCATGAAAAAGTTCCAAATCTAATTTCTTTTGGCATCTCATTCTCTGAGTTGCAATTAGTAAAATATGGAACCATAATAAAATATTAAGTATTACAGGCGAGTTTTCTACAATTTTTGTCTAACTATGAGTTCCAAAACATTAGTAAAGTGTATAATTTAAGTAATAAATTTTTTGAAAATTATTTTGTTTAAAGTTTAAGATGAGAAAACGGCTAAAAACGTAAAATATACATATTACATGCAATGTGCTAGAAAATAATAGAATTTTTTGGTGAATTCGATAGAAAGATAATTTATTTTTTTAAAAAAAGCAAAAAATTATTGGTGAGTGCTAGCTATGAAGAATAACATCATAGAATATGCAATAGAATCCAGACAAATTATTTAAAAAAAACATAAATAATTAAATATACAGCCCATAAGTCACGATTAATTGTCTAAAGTTAAACTGGAGATGTACGACTTTTCTATTTGAAAGATTTAAAGATGGATCTTATTACAGTAAATTTAAATTAAAATTATAGATAAAAAAAATTTAACACTAAAAAAAATTTGGATAAAAAAAAATTTACAAAAATTTATAAATCCTATTTAACAAACTCATAAATCCATTCCTCATCACACTCGATAACGATTAGAAATGTCATCCTCCTTGTGCATGCACTTGCAATAACAATGTTTCGTAGCTACGATAAGTAAATGGAAAATGTCTCAATAATTATATTCCTAAATTCAGGATTTTCGACTTGTTAATTATATTTAATTTGTATAAAATCACAAAATTTTCGCACCTCGAGATTAGTCTAGCTACACGTAAATTGATATGAACAATCGATTAATCATTGAAAACAATTTTTCGTCGCCGTATGACACTTGGCTGGTAAAGTGTGAAAAAAATAATCGAAAGCTAAATGCTTTATTGACCAAATCGTTATAATTTGTATAAAATATAATCGAAAGCCGTCTCGACACGTGTTTGTCGTGCCTCCTGCCTCTCAAAGTTTCATCAACTTACAACCATATATACATATTATATATATATATATATAATATCATACATACAATTTACTTATACCGATAATTTATATAAATTTATTTTATTCGGTTTATAATTAGGCACATTATCTCATTTTATAGAACGAGAGTGAATGTATATTAATACAGCTAATTGTGGACCAAATAAAATTGATTTGTATAATTTTTTGTTATAGCTAATTTATTGTTATATATTATTTCGTACAATGCTCTGACTTAACTTTTTTACTAAAAGCATTTGCGAGTTTACACCAGAATACAAATGCCAAAGAGTCAAAGTAAGGCTAAATTTTGAGGTATTTATAATAAACGAGCTCTAAAATTTGGTTATACCTCTTTTCAACTCTTAACCACCACTTGTGAAGCCTTTTGTTTACTTTACACCCAACCTAAAATTCAATATTTTTTTTGACACTTGAATAAACTGCAAATTGCAATTAATGGTTTAAGTACAAGTTATTCCAAAAGTGGATAATGAAATTAAATACTCTATTATTTCTTAAGGGTAGATAATATGATACAAAAAGGTTATCTACTCCCGATGTATAAGGATTGGATCTGGTTGATACTGACGAATTTGTTAATAATTGAAAATCAATCACACTTTATTATTTATTTGAGGGTAGAATATGAACTTCCGAGGTAAAATGTCTGAGGCTCCAAACGGTATCCAAAAGTTCAGGCATGGGACACTGCGATACTTAAATAAGTACAAGTAGATTATGAGATTAAATGAAATGTATTTAAAGATACTATTTAATGAAGTATTAATTGTAAAGAGAACAAATTAATTATATTTTGACAAGTAACATTATTTACAGTACACAATATTAAACAACTGTCGTAAAATTACAATGTTAGTAGTTGAATTTATCCTGTGGGTAGGAGATTATTAGTTTGGATAATCCCATGCTTATCAATTTCGTAACTCAAATTAATTTTGTCACGTGCTAATTAAGGACATAAACCACACGCACGAAGTTGATACGTCACAAATGAAGTGGTTATTGTACTTTGAATAAAGTATCAACTAAACCTAATTACAGGGATGGTTCTTGTGGTTTCATAGAAAATTCTATTTGGTTACGTCAAGATTAAATGTGACACATTAGTCCAAAATATGTGCAGTAAGTGATCCGAATCTTGAATGATCTAGTGAACAATTCGTAGTTTTTACGTGCGAAACGCGTAATCTCGAGATCCGTGCAATCTCTCCTCCCCATACGAATCGGGATATTTGCACTTTGAATTTGAGATATTAGAGAAAACATACCACAAATTCTAAAGCCTTTACCACTAGGTCAGCCCTTAGAATTATGTATTTCTAGTTCACTAGTGTATGGTTTGTGAATTGCGCAGACTATACGTAGCTCTATTCATTTTATATAAATCAAAGTATAAGATAATTTGATTTAATGATAGGAAATTAAAGAATGCATCATATTATTCATAAGTATTGCCTAATCCTCTCAAACACATGGTTAATATATTGCGACATTGGGATTTGAAACACACAATTGTAATCTCTAAGGGAATTCAGTTTATACATGCACATAATGTCATACGTCTATTTATATATCACACATATATTGAATAGTGTAACTTGTTGAAATATTTTCATAGCCTAAATTCTTGAAAATTGGAAAGAAACTAAGCTACCAAAAATTTAAGAAAGCACAAAGAACAAGCAAAATCCAAAAGCAAAACGATCAATGTTTAAAGATCGGATAGATGAAGGATCAAACCATGAGTCATTGGTCCAACCGGTATGTCAATTAGAATCGAACCGGAGTTGATTCGGGATATCATTGATAGTAATAAATAGTTAAATAAATAATAATTAACCAAATATTTTAGAACAAAACCTTATGTAATTTTGAAATTACAACTCTTATAAAACGATGTTTATTTGTGTGACTATGGAAACGTCTTAACTTTTTCTGTGTCATTTAAATCAAATAAATGTTATTATTACTATGGAAAGACATTTATTTTTGCAACTTATAGAAGATATTATATGTTTTCATTCTCTTCCTTTACACACTGGTTTTAGTTGCATACAAAATTTCCTATAATAATAAGGTGAGAAAATTGTGATTAATACCAAATACAAAGCTTAAAAGTTTACATAAAGGAAATAATTTAAATCGTTGCCTTAACTTAAGCAATCCACAATTCTAGCCATAATTTAGTGCTACAAATAACGTTAAAAGATAGTGCAGGAAATTAAATAAAAAAGATGATACGAACATATGATGTAATGAATAGGTAGGCGGGCCACTCTATCCGGCCTGGTCCGATAGATAGACCTGCCTGTGGCCCCTGACAGGCCAGTCTTGGCCCGGCTTATTTATAAACAAGAAGGCCCAAGGCCTACAAATTCTGAACGAGCTACAAATCCCGCAATAGTCTGTAAAGCCCGAAATGTAGGGTCAGTATGGCCTGACCTGTTAAATAACAGCCCATGTAAAAAAAAGGCCTGATAGGGTCCGGCCTGGTACTTTTAATACAAACATAAATACAGCCCGTGTGATAGTAAAGGCCACATGGGTAAACTAGCCGTTGCTTCCAATGGTCATATGTTAACAAGAACATATTTAATTTTATTAGTATAAATAGGTCTTATTACTTATCAATTTTTTTACATAATTCTTATCCTCCAAATCTCTCTCTAATATGCAATTTTCACAAAAATTTTATATAGCTCACATTGGTGTAGTTACCATTTATAATTTCGCAAAAATTAGTGAAGTTTTGGAAAAGTTAAGGAATTATACCTTGGCAATCGGAATCTTCAACAACTTATTTCGCTCCAATTTCGGAACTTCACATACTTTGATTCAAATTTAAGTGCAGTATATTTGAATTTTATAATTATTTCTTGCTACATTTTTTTAAAATAATTTTGTGATTGTTAATTTATTATTATTACTTGTTAATTTATTTTCATATATCATGAACATGAAGCATATAGAGTTTGATTTTGATGAAAATCCTAATAATATTGATAATGATAATGATGTTCCACGTAGTTCATATGATCAAATCAATCCTACCGCTAATACTTGCACTACACATATTAAAAAGAGAAGAAAAAAAAACACGTAAAAAAAAACTTGGGAGGGTTGGATAGATATGAGGAACCCTTCGAAGAATATGATGCTAACGGTATATTGATAATACGTGCAACTTGTAAGAAAAATCGTAAAACTCCTTTTGGTAATACTTCAAATGGAATTTCGTATATGAAAAGACATAACAAAAGATATGATAGAGAAAAAGCGGTTAAAGAAACGGAAAATTGGACATAAATAGCCCAATCATTTAGCACCAACCAAGTTACTAATTTTAGGAATGATATAGGATTAGCTCATAAGCGATTAGTTGAATTTGTACAAAAGGCCGAGCTAGCCTTTAGTTTTGTTGAGAATGAGGCTTTTGAGGATCTTATTCGCACTTATTTCCAACCCAAGTTTAGAAATTTTAGTAGAAATACTTGTAGGAATGATATTGTTGAACAATATGCTACTAATATGGATGTTTTGCGTAATTATTTAGTTTTCCTTGTAAAATTTGTTTCCCTACTGATTTGTTGTCTTTTAGCCAAGGCTTGGAATATCAATTTTATCGATAATAATTGGCTTTTGCAAAAACGTATTGTTTCTTTTAAATAATTGATTTACCTGTTAATGGGAGTGTCATTGGTTGTTTAATTAATTACGAGCTTTTTAATTGGAGTTTAGGCAATAAATCTTTTACTATTACTACAGATGGTGCTACTTATTATAATGAAACCATGAATTTATTGTATGCTTGTTTTAATTTATCACCGTTGTATCAAACTTTCTTTAGGGTACGTTGTTGCGTTCATGTTCGTAAGTTAATTGTTAAATCTAGTTTCACGCCTATTGCCCCAATGATTAAATTGAGATTATAAGTGGTGTTGTGAAATATATTTGTGGTTTTCTGAAACACCTTTCCAATTGGGTACTTGCATGCCAATTTATTGGAATGAAAGAATTCCCAACTTATTTTAGAAATTAAGAAGTTTTGGTACTATCTAATTTGCACTAAAATGATGTAGAGTTTATTTTGATTGGTCTACCTAATTAATTGGTGGCACCCATAAATCAAGCATTTATTCATTAATAATTTTTATCTATTTTCATTTACAATTTCCTACATTTAATTATGATGTGACAGAAATACCATTTTCTCTTTAATTTCAAATATCATTTTACTTTTCTACATTTAGCAAATAAGTATTACCAAGCTCACGAGAAAACAAGAGAAAAAATTAAGAAAAATATATAAAGTTCTTAATCAAGATAAAATCTATAACGCTATCACCAAATAAATTCATAACCTAAGCAATTAAGTCAAGCTCGAAAATAAGAAAATAAACTTTAAGAATTGTATTGGAACGTCAATTGAAAACATATATTTTTCAAACACTTTTTTTTCTTTTGAAAGGTAGATTTTTCAAACACCAGTTTCTCATGAATCCCAAAAAGGTTAATTTAAATTTATTCTAGAATCATACGTCACTCCACAACTAAAATCGTATACATGTTCTAGGAAAAAAAAATCATGTACATGTAATATTGCTAATGAAATTATGGCAAAGAGGGAGAAGAGAGTTGGCACTTAACTAGTAGCATGGTGCCGGAACCCGGGAGAAGAACAACGACGGAACACTTTGAACCCTAGTGTAGAGATGGCACGATATCCATAATGGAAAATAGAGATAGAATATTGGCCTTAAAAATATTAAAAAAGTATTTTAGTCGTAACATAATTAAATATAGGATATTGTAAATAAAAATAGATAAAAATTAATAATAAATAAATGATTGAATTATGAGTCCGATTAGGTGAACTAATCAAAATGAAGATCGCACTACATGATGCAAACTAGATGGTTTCAAAATTTTCCCCTTATGAAAAATTGGATCAATCAATTGCTATCGCTATTGATAGCTACAAAATCTATCAAAACGTGTTCATACAATTAATTTAGGCCACACCCACCACTTATAACACAAATAAATTATGCCTTTGTTTCCTTGTACATGATTACAAAATCAAATATTTTATTGTGATGAAAAAAATTATCAGTTTGTTTTATTTAATATTTAAGGGAAAAAATATTCTTTTTAAAAAATTAAATTTATATAATTTAAAATTTATATACTTTTTAGATTAAAAAAAAAGCAAAAACACCGGAGTATTTTTATGCCATCTAGCTCATATATAATAGCTGAAAAACCAAATGAACTAAGGCTATGAACTCTAAACAAATGAACTTCATACGAAATAAGGCATCAAAAACAAAAACGAAACCTATTGTAGTAAATTTCAGTCCCTGTCGGTCAGCTGTTTAGTTTATAGTTTTTAAAAGTTGGAGTTTAAATTTTTTTTCATATCGCAGTTTTCTTTAAGCAATAACTTGTTTAATGTCAATTATTGAAAAATAATTTTCAACTATAAAAATTGAAAATAATATCTGTAAAAAATAAAAATAGAAATAATGATTATTTTGAAAAATAATTATATTTTAAAAACGACTATGTCATTTAAAATGAAAAATAAAATAATAATATTGGAATATTATTAAGAATAAATTAATGATAAATTCTTTTTTTTACATATAAAATTAAAATTCACAATTATCATATGTTGTAGTTCCAATATTTTAATATGACAAAAAATAGAAAAAGCAAATCATGAATAGACATTGAGAAAGAGAGTCCAAACCTACTAATATTTGAAAATCTATTCTATTTTTATCTTTTAACTTAAGTTTAAAAATTTGAAAAGTTAAAAAAAAAAGAGTTTTTTAGAATTACGCTTCAAAAAATTCTCAAATTTTGAGAGCTAAATCTGAAAAATTGAAAACTAAATAAAGTTTTTACTTTAAAAGGCATAAAATTGTATTTGAGATGCTAACCAAACATAAAGATGTCACAATTTGCTGTAGTTAATTTATTTTATTATATATATTTCTTTAGACGGTAATAATGTGTTTAATACTAGAAATAGTTACCGTTGAACCAAAATATGATTAAAACACTTTTTGAGTTTTGATAATGCAATTTTTAAGATAGTAATATTTGATTTATGCCCATGTTTAAAGGTCTAATTGTGTGTTGAGTTTTGAAGCCTACACATATATCTTTTGATACATAGCTTTTATAGTTTAAGGCCAAAATATCACAATTTATTCAATATAGTAGCCGATCTATATGACTATATTAACTGGTTGATATGTGACAACCGGTCGAGAAGACCTCGGCCGGGTTCCAGTAGGTTTTAGAATTTCGATAACAGTCAGTTTATATAAATGTATCAACCAACTGATATGTATAAGACGGTTGAGAAGACCTCAGCCAGATTTCAGTGGAATTTGGATTTTGATAGCAACCAGTCTATATGAAGATATCAACCAGCTGATATGTATTAGCCGGCTGTTACGGGATATCAACTAGCTGTCACCTGCAGTTTTAAGCTATAATTGCTAATTTTGAATAAGGATAATCTTGTTTATTCTGACCATTAACGGTCATAAACGACTATTAAAAGGAGGTTCAAAGGAGGTGTTCAAGTGTGAAATACAAGGCTATCAACTTCTAATTCATACTAGCAAGAATCAAGCATTCAAGAAAAACTCAAAACCCACTTTCTATATTTGAGTATTTTTTTAGCACTCATATTCTTAAATTTTTTAACCTTTGAGTATATTAGGCTACTCTAAGTGTGATCATACTCTTTGTAATCCTATGTATTAGAGTGGGTAAAAAATTCAAGGATCGCAACTTTTATTCCAAATTAATTTTGTGTAAGGGTTTACTTTAAGACTTGAGGGGGTATCTCAAGCAGAGTGATTAGCACCCAAGAAGCTAATTGCGTTTTGTTTCGTTCATAATAACTGAACCTCAACTGTTTGGTATTAGAATAGTGGATGTAGGGGATCAAGGAAGACATTTGGTCAATCCACTATAAATGAGTTTGCATTTCTCTCTCACTTACTCATTCTATTTTTAGTATTGATTGTTATTATTTGTGTAATCCTTCTAATAATTTTTTAAATCCCAATTTACCTCCCCCCCCCTCCTCCTCTTGTGATTTGTCTGCACACCAACAAGTGGTATCAAAATTAGTCTCAATTTTTCAAAAACTAATTATTATTTCTTAAGCAAAGATCCAATGGTAATACAAGATGGTGCTTCAACTTCTAAACCTCCATTTTTTTTATGGTTCAAACTATGCGTATTAGAAAAAGAGAATGGAAATTTTCATGTGTTCAAAATATATTGAGGAGTGGAAGATTATAAAAAAGGTTTATGACTTTCCTAAAAATGATGATGTTATTATAGAGGATGTCGAGTCTATGAATGAGAGAAAACTCAAAGCTTATTCCAAAATTTGTAAAGTCATGAACTCACTTATTTGTTCTTTATCATAAAACGAGTTCCATAAAATTTCTTGTTGTAAGACAGTTAAGGAAATTTGGGATAGGCTTGAACTATACATAAGGGGACTAATCTTGTCAATAAATCAAAATTGAGCATACTCGTACATCAATATAAAATGTTTCGTATGATTGAAAATGAGATTTTTCCCAAATGCATGAGAGATTTATTAAGATTATTAATGCTCTCAAGTGTCTTGATAAGGAATACACAAATAAGAAAATGTGTATGAAAATCCTTAGAAGTATCCCAAGGAATTGGCTACCTAAAGTCACTGCACTCATGAAGGCTCAAAACTTTAGCACCTACACCTTGGACTCATTGATGGGAGCACTTGTCATCTATGAGATCAATCTAGAGGGATTAAAGTTTGAAGATGAGGAAGTCAAGAAAAAGAAGGGCAAGAGAAGAGCATTGAAGAGCACTACTCAATAAGAAAATGAGGATGAATCAAGTGATGTTGATATGACTCTCTTTGCTAAAAAGTTGAACAAATTTCTCAAATTTAAGAAGAAAGAAGACAAAAAGTTCCACAATATGGCAAAGGGTGATTCAAACAAGAATAGCATCATTTGCTACAATTGCAAGAAACTGGGTCATGTTATAGCGGAGTGCCCCATCGAGCTTGAAGAAAGAAAGAAAGGTGATTCAAGAAGAAAAAGGCAATGATGGCTACTTGAGAAAGTAGCGATGAGGATTCAAGTTCGAATGAAGAGTAAAAGGTGGGCAACTTTTGCTTGATGGGAATCGAAGATGAATCTAATAAGGTACTTTCTTCTTCTAGTGATATTTCCTTTTCAAATGAGTTAAAAGATATTTTTGAGGAACTTTATAATGAATTCCAAAACTTGAAAAAGGAATACAGAAACTTGAAAAAGAAAATGAGTCTTCCTAGTGAGAATGATGTTTCAAAAATTGAATCTTTAAGGAAAACCATAAGTATTCTCACTAAGAAAATAGATGATTTTGCTAAGGGATATGTTGAATTAAAAAAGAAGGTTGAGGATGTAAATAACACCTTAGCCAAATTTGTGAAAGTAAAAGAGACATTAGACAAAATCCTTGGCTCACAAAGGGATTTTTATGACAAAATCGGACTTTGATATGAAGGTACTCTAAAGTACAAAAAGAAGTATGAAAATGTATTTCCTAAACCATCTTCTTCTACTTCAAGTGTTCCTTGTTTACATTGCAAAAGGAATGATCACTTATCTCTCAAATGTCCAAATAGGTATAAGTTAGCTAATAAGGATTTGAAGTGGATTCTTAAGACCCAAGTTACTAACACTCATGAACCCGAATTGACTTAGGGTACCAAATTATGTTATTTGCGATGTAGGTTTGCCTAAATTTCAAAGCAAGTTGTGACAAGTGGTTTCTCGATAGTGGTTGCTCAAGATATGTGACCAGAAATTGAAACCAAATTTTCAACACTTTTGCCAAAAAAAAGTGGAAATGTCACAGTTGGAGACAACAACAAAGGCAAGATTATCGGTATTGAGAGTATGGGTATGACTCCTAACCTTATAATTGAAAATATTTTGCTTGTTGATGGTGTTAAGCACAATTTGTTAAGTATTAATCAATTGAGAGATAAAGGCTATAAAGCGATATTTGACAAATCACACTGCTTAATTAATAACATTGTTGAGTCAAAGACACTTCTACTTGGACATAGACATGAGAA
>MKEJ01087884.1:0-13001 GCA_001753735.1 Embelia ribes
CATACTTATGTTTCCTTATAATGATGGGCCCAATCTTTAATAACACTTCTATATCTGCAGCCATACCAGTTGCCGCTATCCTGTTGTTTAGCTTGCTCGTTCTTTCAATTAGATTCTTGAAAAGTTATAAATTGAAATCAAAGGATGACGGAGAAGTAGAAGAATTCCTCAAGAATCACAGATCTCAATTTCCAAAAAGGTACTCACATTCTCAACTTAAGAAAATGACCAATTCGTTCGACACAAAACTAGGCCAAGGAGGCTTTGGTAGCGTCTTCAAAGGAAAGCTAAAAAATGGAGACTATGTGGCTGTAAAGCTACTAAAAGAGGTGAAAGGCAGCGGAGGAGAGTTCCTTAATGAAGTGGCAGCTATTACCAGAACCTCCCATGTGAATATTGTAAGTCTTTTGGGTTATTGTTTTGAGGGTCACAAGAGAGCTCTCATATATGAATTTATGCCCAATGGATCTCTTGAGAAATTTATTTGTTGCAAGAACTCTAAGCAAAATAAATTGGGGTGGGATGTTTTGTACAAAATTGTGATTGGCATTGCACGAGGGCTAGAATACTTGCACCGTGGTTGTAACACTAGAATTCTGCATTTGGACATAAAGCCTCACAACATTCTCTTGGACGAGGACTTCTGCCCAAAGATTTCTGATTTTGGACTTGCCAAGCTTTGCCCACAAAAGGAGAGTATTGTATCCTTATTGGACGCTAGAGGGACAATCGGGTATATTGCCCCCGAAGTTTTTTGTCGAAATTTTGGGGGAGTTTCACATAAGGCTGATGTTTATAGCTATGGGATGATGATTCTAGAAATGGTTGGTGGAAGAGAAAACAGAAATATTGAAGCTGAAGTTGGCCATTCAAGTGACATGTATTTTCCAAATTGGATCTACAAGCGCCTCGAACGGGATGAAGTGCTTGGCTTGCACAATGCAACAAATGACGAGGCGAATGAGAATTTTAGGAAGATAACAATAGTTGGCTTGTGGTGCATACAAACTAATCCTACGCATCGACCTTCTATGAGTAAAGTGGTAAATATGCTTGAAGGGAGCCTCGAGGATATGGTGCTTCCCCCTAAGCCTTAAATGTCTTCTCCCTGATCAAGACCTATGGTTCACTATTCGACTTCTATGTTACATGCCATGAGTGACGGATGCACTTTGAATTAGAGGTCGCTAGTCCTCAACCATGACGTGTGATGCAACTGTTAAAACAACGTTATAGCGCCATAAACTTTAAACAGTATCTTGATACTACGGAGCTGCATATATAGGATAGTAATCTTACATGTGTGGTTGTGTGCTTGTTAAGTACGTTGGAATTGGAAACAAAAAAGGTGGTTTTTAAGTTTTTCATTCTTCTTCAGATCTAGACCTAAGAGATCTATTTGTGTTTATGGAAGAATATGGGTGCCTTAAGCAATTTAAGTTACTGTCAGTTTTTTACTTTCTGGGGTTAGTGATCAACCTTTCACATTTCCTTGGCGAGTTAGCCTTGTAATTTGAAGAGCATGAACATTTAACAAGATAGTGATCTATTTGTGCGTTTGTGTGCTTGTCAAGTGTATTTTCGAATGAAAAGTATTGGTAAACATTTAACAAGTTTCACACTTTTTAAGTGGAGTAGACTTTGAAGAAGGCTTTCTGTATAAAAGGGAAAATAGTATAATTTCTAAATGGAGAAAATGAAAAAGAAATTACTTTCAATTAGTCCCTTGGTACGCCTATGCAGCTAGAGAGAAAGAAAGGCCTAATTTACTAATGTTGTTGATTTTTTAAATTTGGTTCTGAACATTGTCTATAATTGTTGACTATAGAAGTAGGTGAAGCTACTATTTGGTAAAATGTGATGAAATCAAAATGTGATTACTTCATTGAAAGATTAAAGAATTGTCCTATTTGAAGGTTGCTGCCATAGAAATACAACCGATATATTGATGTGTATAAGAATACATATGTTGTCACAATGTCCGGTCACCATACACGGTACGTCTAGAGGACAGTTGACAAACAAATCGAGACAGATTTGTTCGGCCCTGGTCAAGGAATTCCGGCCACTGGACAAAGGCTTTTTGGCTCAAAATCCTCTTCGACGGTCATTATTTTCAAACCTAAAATTTCCATATGGTTTGCTGATTTCTTGCAATGGCTAGTCCCTCATCCAAAATGGGTGTGTTCTTCAAGCATTTTTCACACCTTTAAGCGTAGCAAAAGTCCGTAAGTTATCTAAAGTTTTTTAACACATTTTCTCTCTCATTTCTAGTGTTATTTATTTCTGTATTCATACAATCTCAAAATAGCAAGAAAGAGGTTAGTTTGTCAATTCTACTATAAAAGTTGCACCCATCAAGCCTACTTAGTTATATTTGTAAAGGTTGTGTAGTATTCGTAAACTACAAATTGTAACTGTGTGAATATCAACGGTTCGACTAGGGCCTGTCAGACCAGTCAAGATAAATGGAACCAAAACTAGTTAGTTTGGATAGTGAATATAGGGGATCAATACCGCTTGATCATTGGTCGGACTATATAAATTTGTTTGCGTATCTCTCAACTTTATACTTTATATTTGTGCTTTCTTTTTGATCTTATTATATACCTAGTTAATTAATTTGTCGCATTTGATTTGAAGCACTAAACTTGAGGGGAATTTTTCTAAGGGGATTATTTTAAAAAACCAATTCACCCTTGGTGTCTGCCATATGAGCTAACAGTCCGATATGCCCCCCTCAATCACAGCGAAAAAGAATGCATATTAGTGATTGAGAAACATGTCCAGACAAGTGAACTTGAGGACTCGATGTACATATTTTACAATAGAGGCGAACTTATAACATTGCATGAAACTAATCAACATGGTCTTGGATGGGGCACTTATAGTGCCGCGTAGGCAAACTTACTTCAACAACAAATTCATAATATCTGGATGAGTAGACAAACAAACAATGTGAACATTGACCGGTCTAATAAACTCAACCTTTAAAAGGGAGAATCGAATCTTTGACAGGACGTTGGGCGCTGTAAGCTGAATGCACAAGAGGCGCAACAAATAAAAGTGAACAACTGAGCCAACTCGTACCTCATTAAATTGTGCCTTTTGATATCTTTTTCTTTGAAGTAAGCCTATGTTGATTGAGCTTAATAATTGAGAAACACTACGTCATTCAACCATATTCATATTAGAAGGAGCCTCGTTAGGCTATTCCTCTTATTCTTGGAGATCACTTTGGAAATTAACAAACCAATCTTTTAGGAGACTATTTATAGACATCATACTATGATATCATGGATTCTTATTACACTGTAAGTGGAGTGAACCAACAATTCGGAGAAAGGGCTACCTATGGGTGGAATTCAAATTAACTGTAGATTCAAACGAATAATGGGATACTGTTGACAGAATAGGCCATTGTGTATGAAGGCGATGACCAAAAGGCTAGGAAAAAAACTATAAATTTTCAAGAACACCGTTATCTAACTTCTTAAATCCGTAGTTTTAAGTCTGACAACTAGCGCTCATTAGATGGAGTTTTATTAACAAAGCAAACTGCTAGTCTACGATCCTGAGCCTCAATGAAGAAACTACTAATGAATATATATTCACAAATCTATATATGTTGTTTTTATTTTCAGGTGGATGGGCGGACTCAGGTTTATGATAATATTCTTTCGTTTGCAACAATTAGAGGGGCATCCCACGAGGCCCTGTTCTCCCAATCGGAGAGGTCCCTTGTTTTGTTCAAAGCATTTGTTGAGGGTAGGCCCCTACCACAATCATTCTGACATATCTTCCCAACACCAAAATCAGATTGAGAATGCAACCAAGAACTATTTGTTATGTTGACGGGGAAATTCTCTGTTGAAATGTTTTGGGTGTGGTTAGGTGATGAAATTCTTTTGTTTGTTCTCTTGGTTTTGAGGTTTGTTCAGGCTGTGGGGGCAATGGTGACATGGGATCACTTTTTTGATGAATTCTTGAGGAAATGTAAGGGAAATATGTCTGATATTTTGGTTTTTAAGTTAAGTGTCTGATCTGCCACTGGCCCAAAAACTGTCGCACCACCGCTAACTGCAGTTGTAAATGACATTCTTTTATGAATTTAGCTAAAATATATATAGGATGTGAGGAACAATCTGGTGTTGTCAAGTGTTAACCCATGGGCATGGATCGACCCTTGGACTAATAATACTTGACAGGGGGGATTGGGCTAGCTAGCTTTACGGGTTTATTGATATTTGAATAAGAGATGAAAGCCATACGAAAGCGCTCCAAAAAACTCTTTATTCCTTGGAAATACAAACTAAAACTCTAAAGAAAACAAAAAAGAGTCCAAATAGGAAATAAATAAAAAATTGAAAGCACAAAAGAAACTCGAAATAAACTGTCAAACTACACATCGGAATGTAGTCAGTTAAAGGGTGATGTTATTTGAGCCTGATATATTCAAAAAGCTTGCAAATTTTCAACTAGGAAAATAAATAGTATGATACTTCAGTCGACAAGATTAGTCTGATGCACGTGATATATGTGCTTTCATCACGTTGAGACACTCCGGTTCTCATATTAGGCCTTCGTTCCAAATATAAATTGATATTTTTTATTATAATTGCTCCATATTGAGCTTGTCTTGAAACTATAAATTGTTTTCAAAATGGACCAGTAATTTTGGATCCAATCCCACACCAAAATTGCGAAAATATAATTGAGCAAGCCATCAAATGCCCAAGAACAAGAAAGAAAAAGTCTAGCGCACGTGCACGCTTGCACAAAAAAAGAAAAAGCAACAAGGGTTCGCCATTTCTGGGTTTGTCCCCAAGTTTCACTTTAACTAAACCCTAACAACGAAAGTCACCCAACAAGAGACCCCACTTGCTCCATCCATACAAAATTTAACCAAAAAATATCTCAAATCACTGCTATTAAATTTATAATTATAATTATAATAATCACATAGGTAGAACTTCCCGTAAAAATAAGCTTGCAAAGGAGAAAGCTCACGTAATCATTACAAGAGTTTTTAATCTCATAACTATTCGATGTGGGATACTTTAAATCTTTTTCTCACTTGTGTGTGAATCAAATTTCCATAAGCCCAAAATGTGCACAAAAATAAATGGAATTACCAATGACTTTTTAATTAAACAGATAAACAAGTTTTTTTTTTAATTATGATACGAAGTTAAATTTATAATTTTAATGATTATCCGAATACAACTAACTTTTGGAATTTGACTAATAATTGAAATTTGCTCGTATAATGATATACAAGAGTTTAGTTTCATAAATAATCGATCTATGAGATATTTTAACAATTACCAAGGAACTTCTTAAATTGAAATACTTAATGAAATGTAAGATCACTTCGCCAAAACCAGGGTATCCTTTTCTGGCTTGGGCTAGAAACTTGAGTCCGAAATTATTGTACTCAATTATTAACAATCAAAACAAGTTTCAAATGAGACTTTTCTGGCAAGACCTTAACGTGGAGTCCACATGGATAAAGACTTTAGCCGCTGGTGTGGTAAGCATTTAATTTTCAATTTTCTATTTTCAAAATTTGAAAATTCATTTGGTAGTCATCTTTTAATTTTCAATTTTAAAAAATTGAATTTTTTCAGAATAGTAAATATTAAAACTGATTTTTTTAGCTTTTAAGTTTTTCAAACTTTAGTTAAAAAATAAATATATATAATATTTTCAAATATGAATATATTTCAACTTACTATTCTAAATTTATATTTATAACTTTTTTTTATTTTGAATCCTACTAAAAATATTTTTGAAAAATATTAAATATTATAATTGTGATTTATTTTCATATTCAAAATTAAGAATTTTCACTCATTTATTATTACTTATATTCTACTATTATCTTTTTATTTCTAATTTAAAATTTCATAAAATTCTACTATTATCTTTTTATTTCTAATTTAAAATTTCATAAAAGTGACTAATTGGTTATTTTTTTATAAAAGCGCAAATTGTGATAATAAGTATTTTGTAAATATAAAGGGTGTATATAGAGTATGCTTCAACTTAACAATAAATATTTATTTATTTTTACAATTTTAAAATTATGCACATGTTATCATGTACATTAAAAAATTTCAAAAACATATATTACATAAAATAATCAGCATTTTAAGTTTTAAAATTCTTTACTTTGGTTTTCTAACTTATATAATTTTTTGAAAATTATTTTTCAGAAGCTGCTACTAAAAACGTTTTTGCATACAAAATACTAAATTATGAAAAAATATCAAATACTGACTTTTAAAAACTTGAAACTAAAATGCTAACCAAACAGATAGGCAAGAAACTTTTTGCAAAATTTTTTAAGTAATAAGTTTTTTATTGGACAATGTGCAATTTTTAAAATTTTTAAAGATAATATAGCCAATAATCTTTTCAGAGAATATAGTTTTAAAAAATAAAATAATATTTAAAAAATACAGATAGAATAGGCTTGCAATGGAGGGGGAAAAAATATAAATTTCTTAATTAATAACATATTGTAAGAAAGACACGTAGATATAACATATTATAAATATGCTAAAAGTAAGTGCAATAATTTGCATTGAAGTAAAAATAGAACATATAAAATTTAAACCTCAAGTTAACTATTGTGTAATGTGAACCGGGACTAAAAACCAATGCATATTTTTGTTATATAGAGGGGAATAAATAGTGATGGTTGTGACTTGAATGAGTCATCCACCTTTATTTATTATATATTTATGACATTGGGATACTTTTTGTCTTATGACTTGGCCTATAGGGAAGCTGTTGTGCAAATAAATAATAATTTATTTTTTAGTATTAAATGCAACAATTGGATATATATCCTACGACTTGGTTTGCACCTCAGCGCAACATCTTTCCTGCTTCGTATGACTCGATATAAAAGTTTTGTAATCATCCACCTTTATTTATGCAAATGAGTATTTAGTGCACATAGAACCTCATGTGCTTAAGAGTGTATTGGATAGATTTTACCTTCGATCTGAAATACATCGAACTTTGAATGTTTTAAAATTTGGAAATCGGAACTAACTTGCACAAATTTGGTTCGGTCCAGTTGATTCTTATAAAATTCGGATTGGATTTGGTCAAATTCTCGATTCCTTAAGCATTCCACGATCATTACTGACTTACTCCCATAACCAATTTAAAGAAATTATTCAATTTTAGTTAGACTACCATATTATATATCCTATGTTAAAATTTAACTGTAATTCTCTAATTAACTTAAAATATTAAAAATACAAAATATGAAGTAAGATACAAGAAGTATGCCATATTCAATGCTAATAAAATACTCTATCCGTTCATAAATAATTAGACAAAATATTTTTTGGGAGGTCTTAAAATACAACATTTTGACGTTTGGATGTAACAAATATATCAAATTTATCCTCATGTTATATTCAAAAATGTAAATTTGATATTTTTGTTACATCCAAATATTAAATTGTTATATTTTAAGCCTCCTAAAAAAGCGTGATGTCCAATTATTTGTGGATGGAGGGAGTAATATAATTCACCCTCATCAGGCATGCGACAAGTTTAACTCCTTTGATTCTTGTGAGGAGTCAAAATAAATATACAAACATATAGAAAGCATGGGCCATTTCTCTTTTCTTGGACAGCCAAAAAAATGAAGCAGGATTAGATGTCTCAGACTCACCCATCATGTGGTATGCTTAAAGTCATTAGCTTGGCAGGAGATAATAGATGCGTTACTGTCGCCCGAAATCTGTCACAAAGATTACCAGCACAAAACTAAAGTTTTATAGTAAATGAAGGATGTTGGGAACTTTATGCCCACTATGCTATTCAAGAGATTTTACCAATAGGACAACTTGAACAAGGTCACATATAACAAACAAGTTGCTGCTTACATATGGAGCGGGGAAAGCAAGCCAGATAAGAAGACAAGGGCAGAGAAAAAATTTACAAATAAATTTTGATAAGAGACCATGTCATTAATGGCATATGAAATTTGCAACTTCTAAAAGAGCAACAAAAAAAAAATTATTAAGGTGCCAGAATAAGAAATATACAGAATCAAATAATCTGTTAAGCTATTCCATCAATCCATCATGATTAAGTTTACTAGCCATTCAATTCCATTTATTTCCAATGGAGAGAAAGATGGATTCCAAAATTTGGTCGAACAAAAATAGCATCAAAGCATAATTCCTTCTACCAATTCAACCAACATTATGAGTTCTTCAATTGTCTACAAATTTAGGTATTGAAATTTAGCACTTGATTCTATAGGAAGTGCAAAATTGAACTGCTTTCTACTGACATTATTCCAAAGTTTCAGTTTAATTCTACTTTCAGAGTTACCATTCGTTGCTTACTTATCAGCCATCCAAATATCCTTCATAAATGATCGCATAGAATATCATTGTGGAAGTGTGTTACTTACGGATCTGCACGATTGAGTCGGCAAATCTCACAATAATGTCGCCATAGAGCTGGTGCAGTTTCTTCTGATGACTCATGTGGGACAATAACACATGACATGTGTTGCAAGACACCACAATGCGGATCCACACACTGTATAAAGTAAATCATGAAGAAAATCCATCAAATGGAAGACAACTAACCAGCCGCACCAGTCAATTATCATTGAAGAAATTAAAGATAGAGATATGTAAACTCCTCGTGTTAGTAGGTACGGACAAGAATATCATGGAAGAACCCAGTTTTTTCACAACCTTAGCCAATGGAGTTAGTGTGTGATAATCAACAGGCTATACACCTTGCATCTAATCATGTGTTTCACGAACAAACCAGAACATATTGGAGTACACGTTATTTTGTCCGAGATTAGGTTGACGCGAATGTGATCAAGATGAAGCAAGTTAAATCCGAAGACCAACTAGCAAGGTCTCGAGTTAAATCTTTTCTCAACAAGCTCAGAACAATTGAGATAAATGTACTCTAACTTGAGGGGGAGTTTGGATAGATAACGACTAAATATGAAAAATAAATTTCTTTGGTATGCAAATGGAATAGGAAATAGGAAAAAATTAAGAAACAATCAAATCATAATTTGGAGATAGTCAGGAAACATATGTTTGATTTGTGATTGATTTGTAAATATTTTGAACAACTCATTATATATGAAGTTTGAGACAACTCAATTGGGGTATGTTCACAATTATCCACAAACGCTTTGGTTACATGTTCAATTGACTTGACTGTCTTTGATTGGAAAAACATAGCTCGCATATAAAAGTAACAGAACCACGAACAAGAGCATGGTACAACCTGAATCAAAGGCTCAATTGGCAATGAACTACCACAAGGGCAGCGGATCATTTTCTCTACAATTTTAGGCTTCAGAATATCGATTTCTGAGAATCTTTCTTCATTTATTGATGATGAAGTGACTTCTGTACCCCGCAATTTCCTAAACCACCAAAAAATAGCAAGTTGAAAAAAGGAAAATGCTAAATTAAAGGCAGTAAGTAAACTCTAAATAACTTGTATAATATCACAGTGTACAACAACATAAATTCAAGAATTTGATCAGAGACTCAGAGAGAAAATCAAGATTCGAAAACTACAGATGCAAAGTTTTCAGGTGCCTATTAGAAGTGCTAAAAGGAATGCCACCTGAAAACTTCATCAATTATCCCAGCTACTTCGCCTTTCGCCAAATCTTGCAACTCTGACGCTACATAAGAAAAACAAGCAGAAAAAAAAAAAGTAAAATTCAAATCCAAATACAATGCATTGCAGTCCTTACAAGTAAAAATCTGAAGATCAATACCCATGAAAATACACAATAAGGTAATAACTACAAACTATTCAAAAAGAAAAGGATGGTCACTAGCAGGAGAAAAAATCATGGAGCAGAATTGCTAACCTTCAATGAAAAGCGAATATACTATCCTGTCCACGAGGTCCTGCAAGATGTATAAACCAAATGCATAAGCCATACGATTAACAAGAGCTCGAATGAGGTCAGGAATAAGAGGCAGATTGGGAAAAGAATAGAAAAATGCTTGCACCGACTTCATGGTACTATGATAGAAACCTTATATCACCCAACTGGTGGTGAATAAGCAATGTTTCAAAACCATAGACTGCCATGCACACTAGGAAAATGGGAAATTTTCAGAAATGTTCAGAAATATGATGGTAATGCAGAAAAGTTAAAAACGTAAGAAACATATATCAGAACTCATTTTTGCTTAAAACAAAAGTGTCAGGATCTCCAATGTAACAGTAAATTTAAGGAATAATAATAAGTTTTTGGGACAATTTTCTGTATTAATTCCAGGAAATAAAAAATGCAAGAGAGACTGAAAGGAAATAGCAAATTAAAGAAATAAAAGATGGAAAGTTAAGTGCAAAAATTTTACTCGAGATACATCATAAACCCTAATTATTCCAGAGATGATCTATTTATAGTCATATAATTGGTTGACAATTTAATTCAATGTTTCATAGGGTTGGTGCTCCCACCAATATGGAATTGCCACCTCACTTGATTGGAATCCAACTATGAGCTGAGCTAATAAACTCTCTCTTGTGGAAAACTAAACAAGAGAGAGTTTCCAAAGAACATTATAAACTGCCAATAAAAACAATGGTTAGCTGAGCTACATTAAAGTAATTGCAGAGGTTATGCAATTCCTAAACATGCTACCATCTTCACGAAAATAACAGCAAAGAAGTTTTATTATCAATATAGTTATTCCATTTGATGAACAGGTATTGAGATTGATGTTTGTTGGTAACACGCATGTTTGATATGGTCATTGTACTTCTGCAACATTTAACATTTATGGCCTATTTTGAGTTGTTTACTACTTTTATAACATCATATATTCCTCATTTAGGACAAAAGTTTTAATACTTTCATATTTAACTGCACCAACACTGCAAAAGAAGAATCAAAAGAATGAGAAAAACTCCCCATGCATTGCAAGGGCCAAACACTAGTCCATATGAAAGAAAAGTGATCCAGCAAAAAGCGACATGGCTCAAACATCATACCTGCTTCCTCCCTTGCTTTGAAATACCAAGCCTGGTGAGAACATTTTTAAGGTCATTGATACGAAAGCTATTCAACTTTTCCTGGGAGGTAAACAAAAAAAAGTAGTCTGCAATACGTTAAGTAGAAAAAGTAGACCTTGCAATCAGATCGAATTCATAATATAGGAAAAGAAAACAATTGTCAGAAATAGCTTCATGCATGACCGCATTCTCAAAGAAAAAGAACCACTTGCAGACATTAAAGAGAGGAGAAGATTCATTGGAGGATAAATAAGATTGCCAACAAACATAGAATCAATGATATGACACACGTGGTAAGTATCATACATAAAGTAGAAGAAATCAGTTAGTAATTCTTTCATACTGCTCCCTGTTCCTCGGTATATTGTACTTTATCCACCATAAATATAGTTAACTAAGTTGTGGATTAGTTTCGCCTCTCAGTAGACGAAGATAGTTTCAGCTGAACCACTAGAGAATTACAGTTTCTCATTCATATAGCATTGCAAGGCACTAAGATGAATTATGAAAATGGTGGGCTCTTAGGGTTAGCTACAGCTTCATTTATTTAGCACACTGATGAGAGTTTTTTTTAGAATCTGCTATCAAAAGCAACTTTTGAGAAGCAACATAACCATCAAACTAAGCCCTAATTATTTCATACTAGCTGTCTGTTTCGGAATAACTAACGCCAGATAACTAATGTTTATCTTAATCAATATATGTGTTTTATAAATGCATTTGATAGAAAGCCTAAAAGATACTTTAGAAAGAAAAAACAAAGAGTAGAATGCAGGACTGCACTAGTATAGTTATGCACACAAGCTAGGCGCAAAAGGTTGGAAATTGACAGATATAAATAGTTACTGAAACAAAAGCATGCTAATACACCGAATAATAATACCCAAAAATACACACCTGCAATGGATATAACAAATATGGGACCTGCGCCGCAAAATGAGCCTTGAAGAACCAAAAGTTAGCAAAAATGTAGTATGACCATAGGTTGACGTATATTTTCTCGCCCAAAAGTGCCACGACTCCTGCCTCTCTTCTTCGTTATATCTCAATATAAAAATGAAAAAAAATGTAATTTTATATTTGATGCTTTCGTCTATTGCTCAGGTGGTGCGGAAAATATTAGCCCACAACAGCAAACGCTGATTTGCTGTGATTTATTCGCCTTATCCATTGCAAGTGCCTAGTTGTAACTCACACGATATTCGAACTTGAATTTTAGAATTACAACATAACAAAATCAACTCAGCTGGGATTGTTTCTTCGTGGACTTTTTTCCCTTAGAAATCAAAGCATGTCGTGTTCTGCAAAGGTTAAATCACCTACTTTCAACAATCAACTTCGATTTATTTCTGGGTGCTTTCAGAAAAAGCATCAAGGATGCTTTGAAAAAAAACTAATTCTTTTTTTTTTCCTATCATTAATTACAAGAATACCCTCAAAATTGATTATTTCATTCACAATGCATGCTTGCTTTTACCTTTTTGCACCAAAATAATCACTTAAAGAAGGTTCTAAATTTTATTTATCAGACACTATAATTACACCCACTTTTGCGATCAACTTTTATTACGAGAATCGGATTTTAAAAATCACCAGCATTACAAAAATGGGCTTAAATCAAACCCTAACAATACGCATCATCAAACTAATGAAGCAAATAACGCAGAGATTTAAATTATTATGTGATAAAAAGAAGAAAAAAAAAAGAAACCTTATAAGAAGAAAGCAAGTCCATTTGTTTTTGCTTATTGTTCAAAGAATGAAAGCCCGAAGTTGGATTAGTGGGCACATGCAAAACAAAGAAAAAGAGTGGATTGATCCCTGCTAAAGCCCTAATAACGGATAATTAAAAACCGAAAATTATTATTACTATAAGGGAAGTCAAAGGGTACCGAATCTGGATTGATGAGAGAGGGAGAGAGAGAGAGAGAGAGAGAGAGATGGGC
>MKEJ01087888.1:0-14573 GCA_001753735.1 Embelia ribes
TCAACAACATTTGCTTCTGGAAATAGTGTTATGGCAGTTGGACGAGATTGATGATTCCTCAACAAAAGTTCATTATTTTCTTCTGCCACAATAAGATATGCAATAAGCTCAAAATATCTTGTAAATCTCCGCTATCGATACTACTGTTGCAGGCAGTATCAATAACAGTTTATCCATACAATTTTAATATGAAAACTATTTTGAACATTTATGAATTATATTGTTTTATAGATTTGAATCCTAAAGCCTCAAGTGCATCCATTCAAATCGAGCTTGTGGAAATAACACGAGCCAATTATGCTCATATCGCTCTTGCAAATTTCTCCAAACTCAAGTAGATCGGTAACAGTTAGATATTCCACTTTTAATTGCTTATAGAGGTGGTGGCAAAGGAAAATCATAACTCGAGCCTTGTCCTGCTGGGACGATGCACGCCCTTCAATAATAGTATCGCCAAGATTTTCAGCAGCTAAATGAATTTGAGCATCAAGGACCTAGGACAAATAGTTACTGCCAGATACACTAAGTGCAGTAAATAAAACTCTTTTAATGTTGGCCATTTCTTTTCATAAGTAAAAAAAAAATATTAATCACAAAATGAAATAGAAAAGCAAAAAATAAAAGTATTATGACAATAAATATAATTCTTCAGTAATTACTACCAATCTTCAGGATTAGCGTATTTAATTTTTTAATTCTTCTAAAATTATCTCTTACTCAATATTCATAATTGATCTCCTGAAATTATGTAATAATCTTTAGAATTGATTTTAGATTTATCATAACATTAATTCTTCAGGAATTAATTAAATACCAATATTCTGGATTGATCAATTAAGTATACTAATTATTCAGGAATTAATAGCGTCAATATTCATGATTGGTAATGAAATTTTGGAAATATTATTTGAATATGATTAGAAGCAAATGTAAATCTGTACAATACAAATAGTGTAATAAGTATTAAATAAATTGAAGGGGTAAACAAATAGTGTTGAAAAAATTTTGGTTGACAATGAAAAATTTACAAAATTACAGAAGACTACTAAGGTAATTTACAGATGAAAATGACATTTGATAGAAAAGTTTTGTAAACTGAAAATGATATTTGGCAGAAAAGTTCCTGCCAACTGAATATATATGTAAAATTAAATTATACAAAGTATTACCAAATATTTATGTAAAAATATAATTGGACTCATCATAATATATGCTTAATACTAAATTTTCACATTAGAGTATCGTGCAAATAACGTGTTATAATCATACTCATAAGAATCAATAGTAACAATAAGTGCAGAAACAAAATGAATACCAAGATATACATAATTCGTTCTTCAACACTTCTGAATCGGGCTAGTCCACAAAATAAAATATTTTTTTTCTTGCTACTTCTGTTGCCATATTTATAGTGGCCAAACTACATGATACATGTGATAATAATACATGTATCATAACATCTAGAAATTTATTTAGAATTTATTTTGATAATTCTAGAAAATAAAATAAAAAATAAAAATCGACTGACATATTCATCATCCAATGAGTTTTGAATGACGCTTTTGAATTCCAAAAGCATTTGCTTCGTATTACAGGCTTGTTTTCTATATTATTTTTTTTGTCTTCTTACCCAATGCTTATTAAAATAAAAGAAGTTTGGAATGACTTTCTAAATTTTAAAAATTATTATTTATTTTTTAAATATATAAAATTAATATATTATACCCCAAGTCACATCATAATTGATTCAATACAATTAATAATCAATATAATTTAAATATTTATCTATAAAAAAAAAATTTATTTCCTCACTTGGATCCCCGTCAACGATAAAGGGGGAGAGAACGAAAATATAAAAACAAGGATTGTCTGTTAAGAAACCGTTAGAGAGAGGAATTAAAACATAATTAGAGACTATGTAGAGTGTATAAATTTTTTTGTAGAGAGGGCTTTAGAGAGACCCCATTTTGGAAGGAGGGAGCAGAGAGTGGGGTAACCGAAGAAACAAGGATATTTAGTCTTTTCGAGTCTCAAAATTCTATTTTTACAAATATTATTAAAATAATCATATTTTTGCAATAAGAGTAACTATTAGTCCCATTTTTGCAAGTTTTCCAGTGCAAGCCCAATATTTTCCACTGATAATTAAAAGTAATTAGCATCAACAAACTGCCTGTGATATTTCTTTTTGTACCCATTTAACCTACCCTAAATTGTTGGGATGTTGCTTCTGCAGCTGCATGAACACATCTTTTTTCTTTTTTGTTTTTCTATTAATTTAAGCAAGTTCTAAATTTGGAATAAGCATAACATGCAATGTTAGGTTGCACCAAATCCTTAAAACAGTACAATGAGTCTGGATTTCAAACTAGTGGAAACAACAAAAGCTTGATAAAAGACCCCGCCGTACTTAGTTTCATCTCCTCTTAACTAGACCCAAACTACTGATAGAAGGCTCCACCGATTGCGCTACCTGCTCAACAAAGCCGAAAATGTTTGCTTCTATCAAATCATCAATCCTTCGATTACCGTCAGAGGACAGATCGAAAACATTGTTTTTGTTTCCACCACCATCGATTTCCGCAATAGGCTTTTGAAGTTCCACACCACCATCAAAAGTTATCAAAGACTTCATCTGCTCCTCATAACCGTCAAACTTCGGCATCTCTTTGCTACCAAAAACCTCGGAATCTAACAAAGATGCAGATTTTTGATGCAAAGTCGGAGACTTCTTTACATTGTTATTAACGCTAAATATTAGAGTAAGATAGGATAATATTAACAAAGTGAACCTCCTCAAACCCTTGAACAAGTTTGAGCTAACAACTGCGTTTTTTCTGTCGAAGTAGAGCATCTGTACTAGTCTCCCCAGACAGATTTTCCATGTCACGTTGAAGCGGAATACGTTGGGACTTTCCTGTCTACAAAGCTTTATAAGGGATAGGTGATCAAATGTATACATATGCACAAATATATGTACGGGCAGAGGGAAAAAAAAACTCATTACCTCCTGGTGAGGATGTGAGTTGTGATAATTGTCCTGTTCAATCACTTTTTAAAATTTTAGAAAACAAAAAGGGGAGAAACTTACATATGATTTTATATAAGGGTGGACAGCAAACCCGATGACCAAGCCAACCGAGCAAGAAATTCCGATGGCCAATGCCCAGGCCCAAGCTGCTACGCCAAATACTGTGAATACATTTTAAGTCACAAGATGAGTATATGATTCTCCTTCCGATTAAGAAGCTTACACATAGATAAAACATGATTATTATTATCATACAAGTGAAGATTTACGAACACGAGGATGCAACTTACCAACTATGAATTGAAGTACCTAACAAACCAGAACTTGTTGAACTCAAATAAACAACCATGAATAGAAGAACCTAACAACCTAAAACCTTGGAAAATGCCTACCAAGTTGTACCAAAGTTTTGATTTGAGATCTTTCCATAGTCAGTCCCTCGGTATGAGCATAATGCATCAAAATTTTTACATTCTTTCTTTATTTTGAAAGGTAAGTTTATTACATTACTTCTTTTGTGCTCTTGTTCCAGTGAATTTACGCCATAGTCATACAAAATGCTGATAAACATTACCCGACTGTGATCCTTTGGCACAATCCTGTGGCTTGAGATTAATCTGGCGTATCAACTTGTTACCATGATCACAGATCATCAAAACACATCTTTCAGGAACAAATGCCAGCTCAAAATCAGACGAGAATGTTGCATTCCTTCCGGGCCCATCTGTGTGTCCCGGAGTTGTCGAATTACCCCCCGCAATTGTGCTCACACCTAAAAATATGTTAATTTGGTCATAAATTGGGGCCTTAAACCATTAACTTCCAAAGTTGACTCAACGAAATAATACACAGTTAACAACATAAACTTACTGTAATTGAAAGTGTTTGTAAGATGTGATAATACCTGACTTGCTAATCTTTCTTATGGCAAGATTGCCCCTGTCAGCAACATATATGTTACAGCTGAGATCAACAGCAAAGCTTCTTGGCTTCCCGAACTTGGCATAGGCCACATCACCATCCGAGTAGCCAACACCCTTTCCAGCTAAGGGCTTAATCGCACTCTCTGCAATCAAAGGGCATAAGCATATGTATCTTATGTATTAACAAACACAACATGACCCCAAATAGTGCTTTAATTTTGTCTTTGTACGTAACACGAGTATCAAATCAACCAGCATTTTCTTGAACTAGATGTGATCAACAATTTACCTTTCCCCATCAATCTATGTAACAGAAAGCCAATTCCTCCCTGGCACCACCACCCTAAATTCATTAATAGTTTCTTGATTATATCTGTGGGCCATTGAAGGACAGACATGGGAGCTTTTTTTTGGCAATTCCTACATCCATCCCCCAGATGGCCAGATAACTCCATTGTCACACTACTTAATCAGTTAGCAATAGTAATGCAATGCTTGTACATACACAATGATGTCATCATGGCCATTCCACGATTCTAGATCACTTCTACGGGCACAAAAGGAAAGAAAATACCCATCAAAGTACTTCAAAATCACATAACACCCAATGCCATCATCATGCGTACACAAAATCATGAATGTTTAGCATTTTCCTATGACTAAATAGTATGAGCAGATCATTTTGGTAGCTCTGAATGATAGTTTCTGACTTGAATGAGTAACTTAGTATGCGCCAAAGGCGAAATCTGGCCATTTCTTCCTTGTGGTCACTAGCACCACATGGCATTTCCATAAGCATTAAATATTTGGTCTTTCTTAATTTCATATCTTGTAATTTTACCTCCCTTTTCCTTATTTATTTATTTTTTTTATCATTGGAAGGAAATGCTATATGTAAACATCTATCAGATAAAAATAGTTACAACTCTAGCAACATCCGATTATAATAGTATTTTGTACATTTCTCTTCTACCTTTGCATTTCTTTGTTCATGTTAGAGAATTTCTCGAATGGCTTAACTGCTATTTTTACGTCATGGGTAAGCAAAAGCACGCTAATGTCTGTAAAAAATTTTGGCAATTTTTGCATGTTCGACAAGCATGGATTCATTTGGACCATATTTTCCTCCTTCATATTTATTACTAAATTTAAATTGTTATAATCTCAAAATAAGGTACCGACAAAGAGAAAATTATTTTCCAGATTGAAGGAACCAAAGAGTACAATTATATTCAATCTACTAGCTACATAATAAGCGCTGTAATGAGCAAATAGCAATTCCACTGCAGCACAATATCTATTTACCAGTTATACCACAACCTTTTAATATTACTATTTATGAGGCCAACAACACGAGGGACTTTATTTGTTACGTGGAACAAGGCCTACTTTTGACTAAAAATTTGTTGTCTTCAATGCTCTCCAATAAATTGCTGAGGTCTATTTCCTTCAATAATTTATACGAAACCTCACTTTCGGACTTAGCGGGGTACCGGAGTTAGAGGCAGTATGTATCAGCGGATCCAAAAATTTTGGGTAGGGGATCAAATCTTATTGTTCTATATAGCGGGGTTTTTTTTAGGAGTGCTGGTGTCGCGCCTCAAAATCCGTGATCCATAATCGTAAGATAAAAGAAAAGAAAGAAAATAAAATAAAAATATAAAAGTGTTTCTACGCCATCATCATCACTACAACGTCCAATCATTACTGTAAGGCGATACTACGCAACTATATACAATATTCACATCAGAGTCTCGCAATAGTAAATACATATATAGTCTGCTTACGGATATATGTATATGCTATTCTAAAAAGAAATAGGAAGATCCGTGCTAATACTATTTAAAAATATCTTATATAAGTGTAAACGGTCAATTTACATATACATCACCTCAAGCTATCTGTTTGACTAAAATGAATATTAGAAAGAAATAACATGTTCTTACCACCACAAAAGTAATACATGAGCAACAACTATTTCTAGCTTCTATGTCATCACCGCCATGCCTATTATAGCATCAAAATATAATCAAAGAACATCTATGGATACTCAAAACCTGCATCTGCGCCTACAAAACCATGCATAAAAAAAAGAAAAAGAAAACAATACGATTAGATGATAAACATCAAGATATAATAGAGTCTAAGTGTTATATGAAAAGAATGAGTATGTTATTCTTGAATAAATAAGGTATCAAATTAAGAATGCTTCGACTATAGTAAAAAGTAAAGAATGCTAATGAATGCCAATATGAATAATAATGCATCACACCATGACTATACCCATGATAATTAAAACTCGCCAATACTATGACTATGCAAAAGATAATAAAGACTCGCCTCACCAATGACTCAAGCTAAAAAGCTGGGACTAGTATTTATCATTTTGTAAAATGACGTTATGATCCATCTGCCAAATGTAACACCAATCCTAACCTTCATTGACTCGTCTGTCAAATGTAACACTAGTTAATGGTAAAATTCCTGAACAGATTTTTCGTTTTCCATGGTAAGGCTGTAGGCATTATTATTTCCCGCTATTTGTAAAATAATATTTTTATCCCGAAAAGAAAGGAAAAGACCATTCAATTCCTAGCTCTACTCATACTAATCTATATATGTCTCACCTACACACGATAATGTATAAATCTCATCTACACATGGATATAATAATAGATAACACCAAAACATGAGGAAAAGTTTTTCATATCAACTTCGCTATACAAAATATTATACCTTAAGCAATTAACTACGCTATTCAACTAATCATACACGCCTATATATCACAGATTCTCAATTTTATATTGAATTTATAATATGTTGTACCTTGCCAATAAACTGAATAGTCACTGGAAGGCTAACATCAAACTCTTTAAAAAACCACTTTCTTGCTCGAACTGAATTACTCTAGCACACTACTCGAATTATTCTGCCCCAAGTATATAAAACATTCTACAAGAGGTAAGAAAGAAGTTTGCTAAATTTGTCTCAACGACTAACTTGACACAGAAATCGAGATGTCGGAAACAAGAATATAAATCAATGAAATTACTTCAACACGTAGGCCTCACAATTATGATAAAGAAGTGTTGAAGCCTCGAAACTAACCAAACCTCGATACTAGATGAAATCTCCCTACCTTCGCCAAGCTACAAATTCGTCTTTCAAATCGAGAAACGATCTAGAAGACGAACACGGATCGTCAAGTACCTAGGAAAGAAAATAATCTCCTCGGAATAAGGAACAAGAATATCAACTTTAATTTTGCGTACGAATAACGCACGGAAATCAAGGTTTGGAAATGAACTCGACGAGAATTGAGACTTACCTTAAAACATTCCCCTTGCTCTAAGGAAGCCAAAAATCCATTTTGTTTTCACGTCCGAACTCGGGAGTTAGATGAAATCATGAGTTAAAATTGGAGCCTCATATCCCCCCCTACCCCCTCTCTAATGACTTTCGGAATTTAGAAGGAAAAAGTGAAAAGGTAAAAGGTGGCATTTAGTCACAAAGTACTTTTTCATACGCTGATGCGTCCGACGCCTCTGAGTTGCCTATCCGGTAGTGGTCCAGTAACGGACAACCCGTCGGACGGCTTTCGGACACAGGGAAAACACTTAGAAAATTTTCGAAGTTTTGGCCAATAAAGCAAACTCCAGCACCTTTTGTCCAACAGCCCAAGCCCATCGAACACCCTCCGGAAATGCCAGAACCTGCTACCTTTGATTCTGTGTCTACATCGTCTTTATTCAATTTAAATGAATAAAATTTCTCTTAAAAGCATCCTGCCAATGATAATACACTTTATTATCATAACACTAAACATACTCGCCACGCCACACATTTGCCAATACAACTAAGCAATAGTCCCGCCATATAATGCATACCAATTAATAATATTAAGTTGAAATCTATAATATTAATAAAGCAAAAAATTTATTCGTATTTTCGGGATGTTACATCCTCCCCACGTTAGGACATTTCATCCTCGAAATTCACATATGCTACACCAAAAAGCAAAATGTACCGGAATCGATAAAAAAGTTTCAGATATTTAGTTCACATCAACTCCTTGCATTCCCACGTCATCTCTTCACTCGAACCACCTTTCCACTATACTTTAACCAAGAGAATTGACTTCCTCCTCAACACATGTTCCTTCACATCGAGAACTTGAATCTGTTTGACTTCGTAAGTTATGTCTTCTTCTACGTGCAAATCATCAAAGTTGATAACATGAAAGGAATCCCAAATATACTTCCTCAACATAGAAACGTGGAAAACAGGATGCACACTCGATAGATACGGTAGTAAAGCGAGTCGATACGCCACTTTACCAACAGTTTCAAGAACCAAGAAATGACCAACATACCTCGGTGACAATTTTCCTTTTTTGCCAAACCGCTTAACTCTCTTCTTTGGAAATACTTTCAAGAATACATGTTTGCCCACCTTGAATAACAAATGACGCCTTTTCACATCCACATAATTCTTATGGCGACTCTGCATCGTTTCCAACCGCTATTTAACTAATGTCACATTCTCAGTAGTTTCACGCACTAGATCGGGGCCAAGTAAAGCCCCTTATCCCACTTCTACACAATAGATCGGCGAACAATAGGGACGCCCATACAATGTTTCAAAATGAGCAACCTCAATGCTCGAATGATAACTATTATTGTACTCAAACTCTATCAAGCTCATGTGTCTTCCCAACCTCTATCAAAGTCAAGGATATACACCCAAAGCATGTCCTTTAGAGCTTCGATCGTCTTCTCAGATTGGTCATCTATTAAAGGTTGTACTCAATGCAAGAGTAATCTCCAAAGTACTTTGGAGACTCGACCAGAAATACAAAATGAAACAAGGATCTCTATCTTAATCAATTGATACGAAAGCACCGTGCAACCAAATAATCTCATTGATATACTTCCGACAAAGTCTTTTAACTGAGTCAATAACACGTATCAAAAGAAAATGCACAGATTTCGTCAGACGATCCATAACAACCCATATAGCATCACACCCCTGCTTTTATCTCGGTAACTCCATGACGAAATCCATGGTAATCTGTTCCCACTTCTAATTGGAAACAGATAATGACTGCAACAACCCACTAGGACGCTTGTGCTCGGTTTTAATTTGTTGACACGTTAAGCAACTAGACACAAATTATGCTATATCTTTCTTCATTTCAGGCCACCAGAAATGATGAGATACATTATGGTACATCTTGGTACCCCCAGGATACACCACCAACCTCGAATAATGAGATTTTCATAGAATCTCATCTCTAATCAAAATATGCATGTACAAATGACTTTGGAAATGCAATCCGCCATCGTCGGAGATGGTCCACCGATCAACACCATGCTTACTAAGAATGAGTACTCGATACGCATTCGATTCTTCATCTAAACGTTGCACCTCTACCACTCAGGTGACTAATGTTAGTTGTACTTCAACTGTAAACAATGTAACCCGTTCGTACACCTCCACAATTTCTAACCCAAGCTCGTTAAGTACTCGAAGCATTTCTCATTCATCAATGGCAAGGCAAGCAATAGAGCAATGAGTCTTTCGGCTCAAGGCATCCGCTACCACATTGGTCTTCCCGGGATGATATTCCAAATCAAAATTATAATGCTCCAAGTACTCCATCCACCTCCTCTTGTGCCTATTCAAACCCTATTGTGTGAAGATATATTTCAACGATTTGTGATCCGAATGCACCTCAAACTTCTCTCCATATAGGTAATGTCGCCAACATTTCAGTGCGAACACTACTACACCGAGCTTTAAGTCATGAGTAGGATAATTTTGCTTGTGCACTTTCAATTGTTAAGAAGTATACTCTACCACCTTTTCAATTTGCATAAGCACGCACCCCAATCATTTCTTCAATACATCGCAATATACCATATAACCAATCCCTCACTCGGGAATAACTAGTATTGAAGCCAATGCAACAAGTCTTTCAATCGTAGAAAAGACTCCTTATATTTCGAGTCCTACTCAAATTTCACCCGTTTGTGAGTAAGCCTAGTCAAAAGACCCGCCACACCCGAAACGTTCATAACAAAATATCGATAGTACCCTGCTAACCCTAAGAAATTTTGAATTTCGAACACAAATTTAAGTAGCTCCCAATTGGTAACTAGCTCAATTTTTGTAGGATCCACCGTAATACCCTTCGTTAACACAATGTGCCCGAGAAAACAGACATCCGACAACTAGAACTCACATTTCAAAATTTTGGCATAAAGCCAATGTTCCCAAAAAGTAGAAAGAACAATCCATAAATTTTCGCGTTGTGCCTCCTTAGTAGGCAAATAAATAAGAATGTCATCGATAAAAACTACTACGAACTAATCAAGATAAGGGTGAAAGATTCTATTCATTAAATCCATGAAATCTATTGGAGCATTCGTAAGACCGAAAGGCATCACGAGAAATTCGAAATGCTCGTATCGAGTTCGAAACATTATCTTCGGTATATCTTCCACTTTAACCTGCAACTGATGATATTCTATATGAAAATCGATCTTAGAAAAGAACTTTGAACCCCCTCAATTGGTCAAAGAGATCATCGATTCTTGGTAGAGGATATTTGGTCTTAATAGTAGCTCGGATCAGCTTACGGTAGTCAATACATATTCGCATCGATCCATCTTTATTCGGCATGAATAATGCTGGAGTACCACAAGGCGAATAACTAGATCGAATAAAACCCTTCCGCTTAAGATCATCAATCTGCAACCATAATACATCCATCTCCGTTGGAGCCAAACGATAGGGCTTTATAGCGATTGGTTTGGAACCGAGAACCAAGTTAATAACAAATTCAACTTCCCTTTTGGGAGGTAATCTGCTTAAATCATCAGAAAATACATCTAAAAACTCTCTAACGATAGGAAATGATTCCAACCCCGAGTGCACCTCCTCCACAAATAGATAGACTAGCTAGCATAACTGAAAGACTAGTTAAAGCACGCCATGTATAAGGAATCATGTGATCAAGCCCTCCCTGAAAATTAATGATGACTTCCTCAGAAGTTCTCATCACCACCCTACGCTGTTCACAATCAATCACTGCATGAAAGTTCGTTAACCAATCTATACTCAGAATGATGTCAAATCCTAAAATGCCAAAGACTATGAAGTTATATACAAATATATGGTCTGAAATTAAAATTTTGCACCCCTGGCAAAAACGATCAATATGGAATGTGTGATCCCCTGGAGTATCAACATATATAGGGGACTCCAAATACTCCATAGGCAGTTCTAACATAGATGCAAAACGTAAGCAAATGAAGGAATATGATACACTCGTGTCAAATAATACATGTACCCAAGTGGAAAGAAAGGGCAATATACCTCGAATGACAGAAGACTTGGCCTTATCCGAAGCCTGATGTATCATATATGTACGAGTTTGAGAAGTTGACCCTACTGAAGAGCACCTTGAGTCCCACCGCCACTCTCATAACCCTCACGATTTATGCATGTACTCTGCTGAGAAGAAGAAGAAGAAGAAGAAGAAGAAGAAGAAGAAGAAGAAGAAGAAGAAGGTGCAGTATGTGATGGACTAGGAGCTACCCCAGATGAAGAAGGTTGCTACTGACCTCTAGGGACAGTTGCAGTGGGGAAGTCTTCAGGACATCGCGACTACATATGGCCCATCTTACCACATTGCGACAAGCGACCATAGGACACGACGTCTGAATATGTTCATCTTCCCCGCACATATGGCAAACAACAAACTGGGGACAGTCACGAGCTCTATGGCTTTGTCAGCCACACGTAAAGTACCCTATACTCTGAATAATAGTGCCCGAATATGTTGAATCCATCAGCTGAGACCGCCTACGAGAAGAAGATAAATCGTCTCGTGACCTCTTCCTACCCCCCTACTAGCCTGAGAACTACCACCTCTACCGCCACTACCACGGTTCCTCAAACCCATACCCAAAATCTGTATAGTCTGCGGACCTGCATATGAACCCGAAGGTCTAAAATTACGAAAAGGGTCCCCACATTGCTTATTAAGCAAGATATACTCCACCTTTATGGCCACTCCAACACATCCCTTAATAATCTTGTGAATATTTTCCATGACATGAGTTTGTATCGAGGGGTACAAACCTTGCTCGAACTTCCTAATTTGTAGTTTCTCCATCGAAACTAGCTTTAGTGCATACCGCGATAAACTGATAAACTTCATTTGTACGTTTGCACACCATACCACTCTAAACAAGGTTCATAAACTTATCTCTTTTTTCCTTCCCAATGCGTATCAGGAAAGAATTGTTCCAGGAATAAATCATTGAAAGCGGCTCAAGTGAGTTACTTCTACTGAAAATATTCTCTTAACCTTTCCACCACTTTGTCGCCTTACCCCGCAGATAGAACGACACTGTCGCCATCCTAATATCATTGTCTACTATCTGAAACGACTTGAATATATGCTCCATATCCTTTAGTCATTCTTCTACCACGATTGGTTTCGGATCCTCTTTATAGATAGGAGGAACCATCCTTCTGACATGTTTCTGTGCCACAGAAGCTCAAGTCTTGCCACTTTCATCCTTCGAATTCCTCGCCATATGTATAAGAATCTTTTCCATTACTCAAAGCCTCTCCACCTCACATTGAGGGCAAGCACATGGGAGAATTTAAGTTTGAGGTAAATGACCCTCGCCCTCATTTTTCTCTATGTTTTCCTCTTCAGATGTCTCTTCTAAATCAGGAATATTCTCTTCTTCATGTCTGCCATCGTTTATACACAAGTGTGCATAGATGGTGCCTCCTCTTCATCAAGAACACTCGTTCTATCACCTCAACCACGAATATTCACTTATCTTCCTCCTCGTCGCCCACCACCTCGACTTTCAGATTCCCGCGCTATAGTCTAACTTCATATCACAATGAATAAAATGAGAGATGAAATAAGTCATTATAATGTATTGATAGTTATCAATGCAAGAAAATAATCACACTTTAAGTCATACAATAAATTAGTATTACGCAAACAATCTATACGCATAACTACACTCTTGACCTCGCCAATCTCCTACCCGTAAGCCACCAAGATTTACATAACTCAGTTAGCTCTGATACCAAAATGTTGTGCTCCGAAATCCGTGATCTGGGAACCACAAGATAAAATAAAAGAAAGAAAATAAAATAAAAATATAAAAGTATTTCTACACTATCATCATCACTACAACGCCTAATCACCACTGCAGGGCGAGACTACGCAACTATAAAGAGCATTCACATCAGAGTTTCGCAATAGTAAATATATATATAGCCTGCATATGGATATATGTATATGTTATTCTAAAAAGAAATAGGACAGCCCACACCAACATTATTTAAAAGTATTTGATACAAGTGAAAACTACCATTTTACATATACATCACCTGAAGCTACTTGCTTGAAAAAAAATGAATACTAAAAAGAAGTTACAACATATTCTTTCCACCACAAAAGTAATACATGAGCAACAACTATGTCTAACTTCTGTGTAGTCATCGTCATGCCTACTATAGCATCAAAATATAATAACAGAGCATATATGGATGCTCAAAGCCTGCTTCGGTGCCTACAAAACCACACATAAGAAAATGGAAAAGAAAACGATACGGCTAGATGACAAACATCAGGATATAATAGAGTCTAAGTGCTATATGACATGGATGAGCATGTTATTCTTAAACAAATAGGGCATTAAATTTAAGCATGTTTTGACAACTCTAAAAAGTAAATAATGTTAATGAATGCCATTATGAAATACAATATAACCCATCATGACTATACCCATGATAATCAAAACTGGACAATACTATGATTATGCAAAAGATAATCCGGATTCGCCTTGCCTCGTCTCGCCTATGACTCTATTTATTATTTTGTAAAACGACGCTAGGATCCGTCTGCCAAACGTAGTGTAAACTCTAACCTTCCTTGATCTATCTACCACATGTAATATAAGTCAATGGTAAAATCACTTATCAGGTTTTCCGTCTTTTATGATAAGGCTATAGGGCTCATTTCTTCTAACTATTTGTAAAATAATACTTTTGTTCTGAAAAGAAAGGAAAAGACTATTCAATTCCTAGCTCTACTCATTTCAATGCAGACATCTCGTCTATACATGCTAATTCATATATCTCGTCTACATATGGATATGATAATAAATAATGCCGTAACATGATGAATTATTCTACAAGCTAATAATCATGTGAAATTTTATCATATCAGCTACGCTATACATAATGTCATACATTAAGCAATCAATTACACCATAAAACTAATCATACACGCTATATACCATATATTCTTAATTGTATATTGAGTTTATAGTCTGTCATACCTAGTCGATGCACCTGAGTCGTCACCAAAAAGACTAACGTCAATCTCCTTATAAACCCCCTTCTTGCTTAAACTAAATAACTCTAGTATACCACTTGAATCACTTTGCTCCTAGTATATAAAACATTCTACAAGACGAAAGAAAGAAGTTTGCTAAATTTGTCTTAATGACTAGCTCGACACTGAAATTGAGAAATCGAAAATGAGAATAGAATTCAATGAAATTACCTCAACACGT
>MKEJ01087889.1:0-10209 GCA_001753735.1 Embelia ribes
ATAAAAGGAATAACAATTAAAAACTTTCAAAACTGCAAAAAGAGAAGCTCTAACAAGAACTCAACAGTTAACATAACAAATCAGAAACATCAAAAGAGTCTCACACTAGCAGCTTATTGAAATTAGATTAGTTCTTCTAACGCACACAGCTTCTCGAAACTAAAAATAAATAGTTCCCTACTGCCCATAGATACATGAAAATGACCCTTAAAATTACATTTCCGGATGATAATAACAAGAAAAGTTGTCACTTACTCATACCTAAGCTGATTAAAGTCGCTAATTCTTGGACTTTCTCCATTATTCGCATTTCTGAAACACCCGCAAAGACAAGGTTTTTTCTGTTTCTGTGAGTGTCTTCTCCTCCCGGAAATGAAATTCGTCAAAATAATGCTTGTTTTGCTCTTCGGAAACAGGATTTTCCCTTTGTCTTTCTTCTCATCCTCGAGCTTCAACATGTATTGAATCTTTTGGACCTCTACTAGCAACCGACCAATCTTCTCCGACCCTTTTCGTGCTTGGTCAGCTATTCTCTTCCTTCGAAGATTCCCAATCACCTCCAATTCAGGAGAAGCCTTTTTATCAGAATACGCGACATTTTCTTCAACATTTTTGGTCAGTTTTTCATTTACTTCGACGAGTTGGATGATGGTGTCCTCAACTTCCTCCAACTGTTCCTTCACCGTTTCGAAATCAACATTTTTCGTTTTCTTCTTTTTCATTGTGTTTACTTCCATTTTCCTCCTCAGATCCTCCACCGTTATTTGCATGCTTTTCAGCTTCTGGGAATCAGAATTGAGCCTCTCTAAGATCCTTCTCTTGTTCCGATCCTGAGCTGACTCGCTCCCATTTGTGGGTACCTCCAACCTATCGACACCCAACTCTTTCTCAACTTGCAACTCCAAAGACGTATCTACCCTCCTTTGTTCCCCATTTCCAAATGGTCGGTTCACATGGACCGGTTCAATTACTTGCTTAATCGAATTTTTCTTTATTCGCCCAATGCTGTGATCGTCCTCAGATGTCTCCCATAGCTCTAGCATCGGATCATCAGCTCTTTGTAATCTCCTCCGATCAACCCCATACAACGAATCATTCGATATATCGTCGAGTGGTATATCTTTTGTCTGAATCATCCCATTTTTCATTTCAAAAAACTCAGGCTTTGATTTCTGCAACACTTTTTCGCACACTTCAGGCGTGAGTTCCTTCTTTTCCTTCTGCTTGCCCTTTTCGAAACAAAGGCTCCAGTTTGCTTTTAAATCTTCAATCTCTCTCATGGCAGCTTCAAGCTTGTTGTTGGTTTTTGAGCTTTTTAACTTTGCCCGCCTTTTCATCTCTTCTGTGACAACTTTCTCAACTTCTTTGATCCGATTCTGTAGCTGCTGCAATTCTGATACTCCATTTGGGACCAGAAACTTATCATCTTCCATCAGTTCTTTGATGCTTTTCTCATTAAGATGAATCACTAATTCACCATCCTAATAAAAGGTTCATGATAAAAAGATTGTTTACTTAAACACACTAAATTAGTTACTTTTTCCTGACTCAAGAAGTAAAACACTCTGTATTACTTGGAATCAAACAATGGTACCGATATGTGAAAAGGTTTTTATAGCAAGAAATATTAAATAATAGCACAAAAACTGAAACTTAGACAACATGCACTTAATTTCTCCCTTTCAAATAGAAATGTTTACCTGATTTTTGGGGCCAAATAATAACTGAATCACACTTAAATCACTCATACATTGAACAACACAATGTCAATACCAAACAAAATCTATGGAAATGTTAAAGTCTAAAGGATCATGCACAAGTTTTTCTTTTCTTTTCTTTTCTTTTGAAGAAGGTACAAACGTATTGGCTACAGAGCTTATAAGAGTAGAAATTAGGAAGGAATACTGAATTGTGTGTTCAAACTTCAAATGCCATATGATGCAAAAATGCTATGTTCTCCATGGTGCAGTATAACAATTTTTATTGCAAAAGTATATGAAATAACATTACCTCAGATTTGCGAATGTCTGCCATATTAAGCTCTTGCTCAGAGAGAATATTTTTCTCAAGTGATATTATATTATCTCTCAGTGAGTCTATAAGAGGATCATATGCAAACAACTGGTCCTTAAGGGCACCAATTTCACTCTCCAAAAAGCTAACTCTTTGTTTCATCTGCTCAGTCTCAGCCATTTTGGAATCTCTTTCACCCTCGAGCTTTTCACATAAACAGCTGAGCTCGTGAACCTTATTCTGAAGAAAAACTTCATGAACGGTTGAGATTTGAAGATCGAAATGGAATGTTTCAGCTTCAGCCTCCCACATCTGGAACTCATTGCTTATTTCTATCAGCTCTGAACTCAATTTATCCTCTCTGATTTTACGTTCTTCAACCTCTTCACGTAACATGCCTACTTCAGACTCTAGGGATCCGTTATATTCACGAAGGATTCCGATTTCATTTTCCTGATTCTTATTTTCTTCGGACAAATTCAAATTGTGTTTTTCTAAATTTTCAATCATAAGTTCAGTTTCCTCATTCTTCCTCTTCAATCCCTCAACAGTTCTGCATAATTGTGAATTCACTTCCTCTTTAGCTTTAAGCTTCTCCGTCACCAATAAAAGCTCAACCTCCTTTTGATTCGAAAAACTTTTCCCAATGGAAAGTTCATGTGTCAATTGATTATTAATACATTTGACTTCATCAAGCTCCTCATTTAATTCCTTCAACAATTTTTCTAAGAGCAAGTTTTGGTTTTCTTTCATGTCCAATTCCCTTTTCAATTTCCCAACCTCATTTCCAAGATCACTTTTCAGCTCATCAAGCTTTTGAAAATCTTCAGAAAGTGATTTCACTTCCTTGGCCTTTTCAGCTCCAAAGTGCTTGAAAACTATCGATTTGTTATCGAGCACTAACGCTTCTATGAGAATTGAATGGTTTTCCTCTTCAACCATATTGTTCTTCTCCTTCATATCCAACAAGGTTTTCAGCAAAGACTTGTTTTCTTCAAGCTTTTGAGAATATTCATCATGTAATTTTAAATACGCATTCTTCATTTCCCTCTGCTCATTATCAAGCCTCTCGGTTTCAACTTTAAGTTCATCTGTCAGTTGATCTTTTAACTTCACATCCGAGTTCAGTTGGCTGTTTATCTCAATGGCTTTCTTCTTCTCATTCCGCTCAACAACAAGCTGCTCACATGCGATTTTAAAATCATACTGTAGTACATTCTTCTCCAAAGCTAATTCCGAGGCTTCTAATTTCAGTTGCCCAAAAAGGGTGAGAAGAACGGAATTCTGAATTGACAATTGATCTTTCTCATCCTTGTAATTTAAGAGAGAGAATTTTAGGTCTTCAATATTCTCCACCACATGATCGAAGAATATATTATCATTCTCCACTTTATTGACCAACCCATGATCTGAGCTAACTTTTAGAGCCTTGAACACTTGATATAAGCCCATTCGCAGCTTCTCAATCTCATCTAATAAGAGCTCTGCTTCCACCTGCTGCTCGAGATTTTCACTTTCCAACTCCGAAATCACTTTATCACTTAATTTAGACGCCTCAACGTGTTTTTGACACTCGAGCAATAAGGACAAATTCTTTTGCTCCATATCTTGAATAAACCTTTGTAAGACGAAAATCTCAAATTGGGCATTTACCGCTCTATCGAGTTCCTCTTCGAATTCCTTTTTTCTCAATCTACTCTCTTCTTGCATGAGTTGAACATGGTCTTCCAATCGAGTCAACCGGGTCTCACTTGACAATGTATAACTCAATCGCTCCTGTTTTTCTATATCCAAACAAGACTTTAGTACGACCACTTGAGATAGCGTTGATTCCTTCTCTTTCTCCAACCCAGCATACCTTATCTCCAATTCAGCAAATCTTTTCTCCAAATTCTCTAGTCTTTGCTCAACATTGCCCAATTGAACAACCAGAGTGCTAGTCTCGTCCAGAAGATTCGACTTATCAATATTCAACGACTTGCACAGCTCTTCTAAGCACTTTGCTTTTTCCCTAAGAGATGACAATTCGATATTTGCCCCCGAGAGGGAATTCTCAAGGAAAGTGTTTCTCTCAAGGAGTTTCTGCATACTGTCGGTAATTGCTTGTAGCTGAGAGAGAATCACAGCTTTCTCATCAACAAGCGAAGATTTTTCACCTCGTAATGCCTCCACTTTCTCTTGCGATTTCTCAAGCTCACCACTCAAAGCCGCAAGGGAACCCTCTAAAGTAGCACTTTTGTCTAGAAATTGCTTCATATTATCCAATTTCTTGATAAAATTCTGCTTTTCATCTCTTTCCTTGTCGCAAAGTTCCCTCAGCTTTGAATACTGATCCAGCAAATCTCTTACCGATGACTCAACGCTTTCTGGGTCGAGACCCACCAATTCTATTTGTTCGATCAAATCCTTGTACCTTGTATTCAAGCCCTCGATGTCCTCGTTTAAACTGTGAATCTCTTTCTGGAGAATGTCCGTTTGGCCAGTTTGCAACCCAACCTCCCTCTCGAGTCTCTCTTTTATCTCCTTCAATTTGAGGATTTCACACTCTAGATTCTCCATTGCAATTCTCGAAGAAGAATTCGACTCGTTGAGGATCTTATTCTCATCCTTAACCTGCAGAATTTCTTCTTCAAGCCCATGTTTCTTTTCTTCCATTTCTTTCAGCATTTTTAGCCCATTTTTCAGCTCCAAGGCCAGAGCTTTCTGCTCCTTTTGTGCTTGAGAGTGCAAATTCCGTAAAGTTTGAAGAGTAGCCTCTGCTTGAACAAAACGGGTATGCTCGTTTTGTAAACCCGATTGTACTCTCTCTATCTCTTCATCCTTTTTGGAGAGTTCTTCACTTTTTGTTGCAAGTTTCCTTTCCAAATTATTTGCCTCTAGTTGCAAAGCATGATTAGACGACTCCAATAGAATACATTTTTCTTCAACACTTTTGAGCTTCTCAGTCTTCAACTTCATTGCACTATGAAGGCGTTTGACATCATCTCGAGCACAAGACAATTCACTCTCTAACTTTGATATTTTCTCCAAGCAATGCTCATATCGATGAATTATTCCTTCTTTATCTTCAGATGCTTCAGCAAGAGCTTTGTTTAAAGCCCTCACTTCATTTTCCGCTCTAGCAGCTCTCTCATTGAGCAACTGGGCTTTGTCCTGAGTAGGCGAGAGCTTTCTCTCCAAATCAGAAACTTTCTCGAGGCACTGTTGATACTCGCAACAAACAGCACTGCTTTTAGCTTTCAGGTTGGAAAGTTCTTCTTCTAGATATTGGGCTTCTGCTTCAGCTTTAACAGCTCGTCCCATGAGTCCTTCTTCATCCTTCTGAGCCCGAGATAAAGCAGCCTCTAATTCCGATATTCTTTCTTTAAATTCGTTAAGCTTTGAAAGTACAGCATCTCTGTCAGCCTCTAATTTCAGAAGTGTTTCTTTTAGCTTTTGGACTTCGGCTTTAACTTTGCTAGCTTCTTCATCGAGCCCCCTCGAACTCACAACTGCACCATTGAGTTCTCTCTCCAGATTAGACAACTTCTCCACGCTCTCATCATACTGATGAAGAACACCCTCCTTCTCAATACGCAAACTTTCAAGGGCTTTTTTTAAGATTTCAATTTCATTTTCCGCTTTGGTTGCTCGATCTTTGAGATTCTGATTTTCATCAGATAACAGAGACAACTCACCCTCGTTATTTCTCCCCTCTTCTCTGAGCTTCGAATTTTCTAATGCCCCAAACATCTCTTGTAACTGTTTCAAACCCTTTTTGCTTTCAGCTGAACCAAAATCATCAGCATTGAGCAATACCCTGAGTGGATGCAGCATATCAGGAGTGTGGGATTCCCGCTCAGATCCCGAGGGTGAGTCATCGGGGAATGGAAATGGGACTTGGTTGGGAAAAGCTGCAGCCATGGTTCGTTGAGCGTGGCGGAGCTCGCCTGTTGCATGGTCGTATCTCTCTGCAAGGGCCCGATAAGCCCGGTAGAATTCCTCAACCAGTTTCATGAGCTCTGGCCGCTTTTTGTAGTACATTTCGGCCCTTCTTGCAAATGAATCTGCATCTTCTTCAATGAGCTTAATCATTGTTTTTACTTTGGCATCAATGTCTGAAACACAAAACAAACATTGGAGAATTAATATTTCTGCCTTTGTAAAAAGCTCTGGAACCAGATCTCAAAAATATGTGTAGTGAAACTCTGCAATGATCAAATGATTTTTTTTTAAATAAATAATTAGACAATAGTAAAATCGCCTTGAGTCTGCTACATTTTTGTTCTTTATATGACCGACAATAGAAAACTTAACGATTAGGACAGGTGGGTAAAATAATTTGAACAGGCTTGATCTATATTAAGATTAGTATTAGGGCAAGTTACAATATTTGTTGTAATGTTGATACCCCTGAATTCTCTCTCTTACCACAAGATGGAGTGATCTAATCTTGGTCTAACTCGGGTGTACATTGATCCCCCCACTGTGTTTCCAAAATAACTCCCTTTCTATTACCTGCTATGTATGAAGTTCCAGAATCATAACTTTATTCTTATTTAAGGATGTTTAGCAGTGCTCAGTCTTAGAATGCTTTCGCTTCTATCAAAAATGGTGAGTAGAAAAAGTTCACCACATTTTCTAATATACTTGGGCTTACGCCTGAAGTGAAATCTATCCTGAGGCTTTACTTATTCTTTGTCTTAAGTTTCTGTCGCTTTAGTGCTGAAATTAGTCAAAACCATCAAAGACACAAAATAAAATTTTCAAACAGTAAAAGGGGCACATAAATGAAGTGATAAAAACAACACCTGTAAGATTATCTTGAAGCCATTTCGAGTTCTTCGGGCTAACGTGACTGTCCCACCACCAAGAGTACAACCGCCTTGACTCAGAATGCAATATAGTCGCCATAATCCAAGCAAATAAACAGATAAAACAACCGGCTTTGATCTAAAATTTAGTAACCTTTAACACTTGACTGAATCAAAAGGGGTTCAAATCCTGGCATATATCATTTCTTTTACCTACCCAAAATGATCACAACAAAAGAAAACAGCAAATGAGATTCCATAAAGATCTTTGTAATCATTAATATTTCTTAAATCACAAGCGTACTGATTCAATGTATCTTCTTCAGTGACCTTTTTGCTAGTAAGCCAAAGAGACACTTATGATCATGATCACACCAGCATATCTAACTTAATCTCTTAAAAAAAATAAGGGGTTCCATACAATGATCCCCTTGAATTAGGGAACCATCCCCTATGCTACTTTTGACCTTACGTAGTTTGATGTGGCTGTTCCCTTACATTCCATTCTCTATTTTAGAGTTTGAGGTATACGGATTAAAATTTAGGGGATGAGAATAGATATAAGGGTGGGAATGCCCTTGCACCATTTTGGATCTTGATCAATTTGACAATATAGTAAAAAAAAAAAAAAACTAAGGCTTAAACAGTATCAACAAAGTCTTCTACAAAACTTGGAATGCATACCTATAACAAGTTGATCTAGTAATTAATTAAAGAAGAGCACAGCAATACAAGTACCTACTCGAAAAAACATAGGCTTAAACAGTATCAACATAAAATTTTAAGAGTAAGAACCATATCAACCCTAGGAATGAGAGATTAACTAGTTGATCTAGTTAATTAATTAGAGAAGAACACAGCAAGACAGATACCTAATCAAAATTCCAAAAATGAAGATTCATAATATGGTCTTTAAATAATTTAACAACAAAAAACTGCAAAATATCATAATACAACCTAGTTTACAAAGGGTAAGCATTATATCAAACAATTCGTTATACTTACCCTTTATTGATCTAGTTAATTAAATAAAAAAGAACACAACAGTACAAGTACCTAATAATAAAAATTAAAAAATGTCAAAAATGAAGATTCATAAATAGTCTTTAAATAATTCAACACCAACAAACTGCAAAACATCACAGTACAACATATAATCAAAAAAGGGTAAGCATTACCTCAAACACTTAATCTGCAATGCCTGTGAAAACAAAAGGTAAAAAAAATTAAGCATTTAGCTAAATTGATGAAAAACTAGAAATGGGGTTATCAGTTATCACCCCATATCTCTCTCTCTCTCTCTCTCTGAATCTCTCTCTCCTTTCTTCTCTCTCTAATTGGAAGGCTGCATTACATTCTGAGTTGGTATTGTGTCAGTGTGTGAGACCAAAGAAAGTGAAAGCTTTCTGTGATTTCATTTCATTTATTTTATTTCGGGTAATTCCGAATATTACGTGTATATACAGTATATATGTATACGTTACATTCATATAGTTGCCATATGGTGAGCAATAATGGTGGCCATTAATTAGAATTTTAAAAATATTAGAATTTTGTATGAAAAAGGATGAGAACATGGTTTTGTATAGTGTTTTATTGCAGCTTTTGTTGTTTTTAGCCGTTAGTAAGATAAAGTGAAATGACTAATATACCTTTGGTTGGATTATCAAATTTTATTTATTTATTTATTTTGATAATTGGGATGTCAATTATTATGTTCTTTCTTGGGTTTCTTTTTTTCTTTTTTCTTTTTGGGTTTCCAATGGTTATCAACTTAATTCCATTATTTTTTTAAAAAATAGCAGCTTATTTACACGTTAGGCACATTTTTCTGTAACAAAATTGCTTTAAAACATTGAGAAAAAAAATAGTTTAAAAAAGCTACAACTGCTTGCTTAAAAAATTATGGTATGAACATGAATCTAATTGTGGTATTTTAAAAAGGGGTTTTCTTCTACAGTGAATTAACCGTTTCCAAAGAAGCAAAACAAAATTCAATTCTCCAGGTTTTGCATATAAGATTTTTTTTACTAGCTTTTCCAGCAAAATAATAATAATAATAATAATAAAATAAAGCAGAAAAACTTGTTGCCTAATATACTGAACTTTAAAAAAAAAAAAAAATATATGATATATAATAAACTAAAATGAGAGTCTTTGTCTTAATTTTGCACCAAGTATCATCCTCTACTAAGCTACACATGTCATTTTAACAAATTATTAGAATAGGAAAAGAATATATATATTTTACAGAATATATATGTATATATATACAATTGTTACAAATTTATTGCAACTCAGAATAACATGTCGATTTCAAAATTCATTCAAAATAAAATCTTGCTCTTAGATAAAATTAATTGCAAAATAAATGAAAAACTAATCCCAATTAAGCCGTTTATAGTAACGGGCATTTCTCCTCCAGTTAATATGGGATGGTCAAATCATTTATAAGAATTCTAATTATATATACTTTTTCCATCCTCATTTAATTAGTATTCTTACCACTACAAGAAAGCTCTCTATTACCGACAATATTTACCGACAACATTTTTCTATCGCTGATTACCGACAAAACCATTTTTTTTTTACAAACTGCAACAAATTACCGACAATATTCAATTTCATTTTTTATGCAGGAAGCGAAGAAGGGTGGGGAGGTCAGTGCTCCCGAGTTTTTTCTTGCCACCCATAAGAAGAAGGGAACAAATGAGTTAATTACACCGAAAGTAAAGCCGATTGTTGCAAGTGTTTAAAATTAAAATGTGTAAGTTATGTTTGTAGTTAAGCTTTATAAGTTGACTATTTTATCTATGTTTAAACTGATAACATGACGATTTAGAGAAGAAGGTGGCGGAAGCAGGGCCTAGCCAAACAGATGAAGAAGACCTAGAGAAGAAGAATCACATATACCTCGAAGTCATCGGTCAATCGCAAGGTCGCAGGGTGTACGGTACTGATTCTTCGCTTTTAGGGGACGCTTGGAGGGGCAAATCCATTGGTCGGTCAACTGCTGGTGATAGGGCATTACGGGATGAGATGCAAAAGAAGTTGGCTGAGATGGAGGCACGAGAACGCGACCGCGAGATAGAAATGGAGCAACTGCGGCAGGACAACAAGAAACGAGAGGAAGAGATGGATACTTTAAGACAACACAACCAACAGTTGCACGCATCAATACCGGATATGGTACAACAAATGGTGCAACAGATGCTGGCTAACATGGGAATGAACAACCAGGAGCCGACAATTGCGCAGCGTCCCCCTCGTGGTCCGAACAACGAATAATTTTCTGGTATTTGAGAGTCACTCGTTCATTTGTCTAGAACGTACTTTAAATGTGTAATATTTTTTTAAATGAATGTTTACTTTATGTTAATGAATTGTATATATTATTTTAATT